>CM076572.1:617316791-617492352 GCA_034641835.2 Pinus albicaulis | reverse complement strand
TGTATCTTTGCAACTTTAGGGGCAATTACTAGTTTAAAGTCTAATTCTTTAAAGGGTGCTAGCTCAATGGAAGAGCACCTGCTTTACAAGCAGGAGGTTGGTGGTTCGATTCCATCGTGCCCTGATATTCATATATATGGAATGACGAAGATCATTTTTTGGTGACGGATGCTCTTTTGACCATCACCAATGAGTTTATGGTGAGACTTTTCGACCCTCACCAAAATATGAAATGGTGACGGTCAATGAACGCCACCATATATATGCATCAATAGTGACGACCATTAAAGGTTCGTCACCATAAATCGTTGTTGTTTATATGAAATGGTGAGGGTCACTGTTTGTCATTATAGTCATTATTCGTGACGGACCTTGATGTCACCAATGCGTTTATGGTGACGGTCAATGAACGTTGCCATATATATGCACCAATAGTGACGGCCATGAAAGTTCCATCACAAAAAATCATTGCTATTCATATGAAATAGTGACAATCATTATTCGTCATTGTAATTAATATTCGTGACTGACCTTGAATGTCACCACAACACATACTTTCGGCGACGCCACCTTTGGTGACGTTCAGTTTTTTGGTGACGGAGGCTATTGTCCATCACCATTGCTCATATGAAATGGTGACGGTCACTATCCATCACTATAAATCATTATTGGTGACAGACCGTGAATGTCACCACAACACAGGCTCTTTTGACCCTCACCAATGAGCTTATGGTGACCATTTTCGCCCCTCACCAATGTGCTTTTTTCTTGTAGTGGTTGTCACAATTCTTCCACTTTTACAACATACAATTGACAAAATTTTCTTGCTATTATTTTTAATTGTAATGCAGAAATTTGTCTCACAGATATTAGTTTTGGTTTTCCTCTGACTATTACATAATTTCCTACATGATCTATACAATGTATTGTTTTGTCTAAGAAAATTACTTTTGCTTTCCGTTTTTCTATCGAGTGCATTCCTACTAACAGATCATAGGATCCTAGAGGAAGAATGTTTAAGTGGAGTTTAGTTTTCTATCCATTTAAATTTACAGTAGTTTTGGGAAGTTTACAGGTCACTTTTATCTTTGTTCCTGTAGCTAACTGCACTAACCATGCTTGCTAAAAATTTTCTATTAGCTTACACTTTTCAACATCTGTGGGATGATATAACTTAAATTTTATCCTGTATATATTAAAATAGAAATAGGTTGGTTAGAAATACTACCTTCAATTTCGATCATAGTTGATTGGTGTTCAACTTGTCGATCTTCTTATGTAGCACTAATCCTAGGAATGTTGTGAGAAATGTCATTTACTGTAGTTTGATCTCATACTACTTGAATGTTTTGGATTTTTCTTGTGTTATGTGGCCTATCACGTAACATGTGAGGCTCTCAAAAACCCCAACTCTTTAATGGTTCTTTCAATTTTACCATACCTTCTCTTTTACTATTTATTTCCATTTGTTTGGAACCAGTGTGGGATTGTGCTGTTTGGTTTTCCCCACTATTGTTAAACCTTTTTTTTGGTGGTTTTTCCCAAAAATTTTTAGATAGTCTGGTTTTGATATTTTTATGCTTGACTCTCCTTTCCATTTCTCTCTATATTTCTAGCTTTTTAGCTGCTCATTTCTACCTTTAAACTGTTGGTAGCATAATATTTCTATTCAAACAACTTCATCCATTGTCTTTGGATTATCAAATTCAATTATTTCTTTGTAGATGGTAGGTAGGAAATCTAAAAACTATTGTACTTTGACCTTTTCTTCCGTGATATAAAGCACATAGCGAAGAAAATTTGTAAATTTTGTAACAAATTCATCAATAGTGAACTGTCCTAATGTCATCTCATGAAATTCCTTCACTTTATCATCAAAATAACTCTCATTCAAATATCTATATTTTAACTGAGCTTGAAAATCATCCCATATAACAGGTTTTTCATCCTAAACATGTACAATTTTTGTTTCTTCACACCAAAGTGTGGATTTACCCTACAGTTGGTAAATTTCCAATTTGGATTTCAAATTAATTATGTATATTCATATACCTGGAAGTATTTGACCATGTTCAGGAGCCAAGCTTTCACATCCTCCTAAATTTACACATCAAAGGTTGGAGGTTTGATTTTGCAAAATTCCCCTTCCAACTCCTTTTTCTTTCTAGCTTTAGAACTAGATTCTTCCCCACTCTCAGAACCTTTTGAGTTCGGTTAAATTTATTTTCTCTTTCTTGCTTGGTCTTCACTTTGACGACTAGACATGGAGATTAATTCTCTAATTAACCTGTCTTGCTCATTAGTGCCCTGCAACAATCATTCCTTATTAGTCCTTAGTTGAATCATTCCATGTTGCATATTCCTTATTATGTCCACCATTTGAGAATTTTGATCTAGTGGGTCTCTCACACCCCCTAGTTCCACGTACAACATTCCTTAGTTATTCATAACAACAGTTGTATATGTTTCTGCACTTTAATCAGTGTACACATAATTAAATTAGTATAAAGAAAAATTATTTACTTTAGACACATAGGCTACGTGTTTTCAACATGGGCTCTGATACCATTTGTAAGAGCTCCAACTTACCTAATTTTATTTTCTAATTACAGTAATTCGGGTCACCTTTTCGAACATGTTCCTCATGACAAATTCTAAATTAGCAATGTAACTCTGTAATGTATTCATTGTAACTTCAAGTTCTATATTACAATCTCTTATTTTTGTTCCACATGCATTTACCATTTTGGCTTATCAATAGTTACAACTATGGATTTATCAATGGATCAGGTTAGTTTTACGAACATACATAATAAATCCTATGACTTTTCATTATAACTGAGACGATACAAATTTTCATAGTCGAAATCTTAGGATGATATATCATTTGGTATGTCTAAGTTATAATTAAAATTATTTTCCCACTATATTCTAAATTTAGGAAAGTTATAGTTTATAATCTATAACTTTCTAACATGTATTATGCTATTCTTATTTGAAATATATACATTAACCCCTATCACATATATATATTCATATAAACCATAATTTATGTTCTTATCCAATAATAACATTTACATTAATCTAATGGAAATGTTGTAACACCTATATACATTTCCTTCTTATCCTAAGTTACCATACCCATTTCATGTATATTATATATCATACTTGTGTAATATTGTATTCGAATATATATATAGGTCTTACCCCATATATATTTTTTCCATTATATTCTATACCCTATAAAGATATATATTTCCCTCACCATATGCATAGATCAACATTTTTATTAAACTATTCGAATGGTACACATATTACCACCATTTTAACGTATTAGAATTATATGGTTGACAGTTATGGTTTGTTAAAATTTCCATGTCAAACATTTGCATTAACATAGTTTGGATTGCATTCAAGTGGTTTTTGGATTATCTGTGTGCATTGAATTCAAATCAAGGGAATACTATATGCATTAAGCCTTATCGTTTCAATTTCCCAACTTGTTTAATGTTTGTCCTTATGGCACCTGAATATCACATGGGTGTAATTACGAGACACCTGTATGTTTGATATGCTATTTTTCCAATGGCAGATATTTAATTATACTCCCTCCATACTTTGATTGACATTGATTAGGGTTCGTTCCTCTCATTCCTTGTCTGTTTCCCAGTTTTACATTTGGGCGAAAATGGTAGAGAGAACCTCTTCTTTGTTTTCTGTCATTTCTTAACAATAGAGGACGTTCTGCTACTGTTAGGTCCCTATATTACTAGTATAGTCCCTTATTGTTGTTAGTGTAACCCCCTTATTGTTATTATTGTACCCTTGTAACCCCCATTTTGTTTTTATTGTGCCCTTAAATTATTATTGTTAGGTCAGCTAGGATTACATTGTGGCCCACTAGGATTACAATATGGCCCCATGGACTCCTATATATAGAAAGGAGTTTTTGTAATTTGTATCATCCAAGAATTGTTCATTCATGTAATGTATTGGAGGTTGCCCCCTCGAAGTGGCTTATTTCTAAGGCGTTGATATCTCTTTTCTTCTCTTTTTTGTTGTTCGTTGTTCGTTGGCCTCATTTATACCAAATATTATGATAACTATAAGGTAAATTAATATATGCACATGTCTCCAGATGAACAATCACTCAATTATTATTTTTCAAAAAATGGCCATGACATAGTCATATTACTAGGTTGTATTTCTCAAACATGATGACATCCTAAGTAATTTGATTTCCCTTTAATCTTAGTCATTTCATGTAAGAATGTTAATTGAAGCTAAAATTTAAAGATAATTGCATTAACACTTCAATTTTCATTAAAAAAATTAAAATATTTTAGCCTTAGCTTTATCTTATTAAGAAGTTGGACTAGAATTGAAACATTAAACCTATTTATTGGATTGACAGTAGAATTGATTTATGATTGGAAATTGGTGAACTTAATGAACCTCTAAATAAATTTAAGTTATCCACAAGGAACAAATTATATTTGTGTAATTATTCATAATAAAATATTTACCTAAACATATTTATAATTGATAACCCAATTAATCTTATAATGATAAAAATGAAGTATAATTGATATATGTTCTGTTAAATGAGAAACAAGACACCAACCCTTATATGTATGTAACCCTAAAAATGCAAACTTTTGATAGACAACATTTAAAAGAAATTATGCATATCATGTTCTTAAGTATAACCCTGTACATGAAAAGTTTGGTTACCCAACAATTAGAACAACTTATGCACATTGTTTTCTTAACTATTAATTTCCATTGTTTACATTACTCTGTGATTTAATTAATTTTACTTAAAAAAATGAGTGGGAATTATTTCGCTATAAACTTCTTATACCAATAAAAAAAAAAATTTTAAAAAGAGAAAACATAATAAATAAGCTAAACCTAATACACTTAAAAGAGTATTTTGAAAGAGTTTCAATTGGGATTTCCATTTTCCTTATTGTGACTTAAACCCATCTTCTAAGTATATTTGTTCTTGCCATCATATTCTTAATTTCACTTCAGTTTTCCATTTGTTTTGAAGTTATTTACAACCCATATTTTAAGTATCATTGGTTCTTTCCATCATATTCTCTATATTGTGTGGCTTTCCATATGACTAATTACTAATTATTGAATGTTTATATTCTTTTTATTTTAATAAAATAATTTATAATACTTTTTGTTTTTATCATGTTTGAAAGAATTTACCAAAAGAACATGTAAAATGTTTTAAAATCCTCCAATAAGACTCCTAGGATAATCAAACATACATATACTTTAATAAAAAAAATAAACACTCTTTATACTTTAAGTCAAACTTTTTCCTCCTTTTGATATAATACATGGCACTTTGATGTTTGCATATTTATTTGCTTTTAAAATTTCTTTTTTTCAACATGATTTTTTTTATTAAAGTTTGTTTTCATCTCTAAAATGTTTAGTTGTTACATATTAAATTTTTTAAATATTTAATTGTTATATATTAAAAAAAAATTATATTTATTTGATTGAATTGCAATTTTTACTTGTTAATTTTTTATGTTTTTACTTATCTTAATTAAACTTATGATATTAAAAAAAAGTGTTTATACATTTAATTTTAATTTTTAAAGACCATGTAAATATTTAATTTTCTATCACAATTATCTTGTTTTAACTCTATCATAATTATCCTATCTTTAAATATTTCATTTTCTATCACAATTGCCTTTTAACTTTTAAGTATTATATCTTTAAAATTTTCATTTTTATCACAATTACCTTTTATCTTTCTAGGTATAGTAACTTTAAGGATTTCATTTTTTATCTCAGTATTGTTTAAACTTTCTCAATGTCTTTGAATCTAATGTCCCTAAATTGCTGCTTTCAAAAATAGGCAGTCAAAGAATTTATGGGTCAAAGTGGACCTCAAAGAACATATTGATGGTGGATATATTTTAGTAATTTAAATTATTAAGATAAAATAGAAATTAATGTGCATAAGACTTTCCCAGATTTCCTGAAATACTTGGAAGGAATAAAGTAAGATACTAAATTAGATTTGGAGATAAATATCTAAGTACCCCAATAAAGAGGAAATTATCAGCAAGAGATGGAATAAAGCTGGAAAGAAGAAAAGCTAGCTTTAAAAGTACCTTTGTGGAAGAAACAAAGGGAAATCCTATTCAAACACAAATACAACATCCTCAATTAACTAGATGCAGTTAAGGGAAACAAGCTAGGGAGAACAAGCTTATATAAAGAGATTCTAGATAGACAAGAGCTTGTCTAGGACTGGAGGAAAAGATCTCTACTCGAGGGTGATCTGTGGAGAAAGAGCTCTAAGGTTGGGAGGCAACTAGTCTAGGCCTAGTGGTATGCACATTTAATTGAGAATGCTCTTTGATTTAAATTATAATGCTGTGATGAATTACTGGAAAGGAAAATGTAGTAATTTTAATGTGAAATTTATGAGTTTAAATCTGTGTATAGAAGTTGGAAAAATTATGATTTACAGTTATATTATGCTCATCTGTACATTTAATAGAACTCACTATAGAAGAAATAGTAAAAATTGTATGGTTGTACAGACATATTCTGTAGAGGAACAACTCTCAGAATGTCTAAAATCCAGTGATGGGTCTAGATCTGAGGTTAGGTACCTCACAGAAAACTAATATTTCCATATTTGAGTTGGTTTAGAATTATGTTATAAAACTATACAACTTATCGAGAAACAACTTTCGAAATAGAAATTAATATACAAATTTGAACTAATTAAACACTTTACAGTTAAAGGCATGTGGTACTGTATAGTTAAATTTTTCTGTACTAAACTAAGGAAAGGTAATTCAAAATCAAAACTAATGTAGACATGCATATTACTCAATTATGTCTTTAATCTAAAATAAAGAATTGAAAGTGTTTCTGCAAAGTAAAAACATTCTGATATGGTCCATTAAATGAGATCTAAGTATAAGTTAAGTATATGTGAATATTGATTAACTCAATAGTATTATTTTCAATTTTTCATATTGAAAAGTGTGTATATAGAAACCTTAATGAGAAACGACACTTTGCAACATGACCCTAATTTACATGAGAGCAACCTATACTAATGTATTATAGAGACTACTACCAGAATGACTACGAATATATAACTGAAACAAAGATATTCAGGCTGGTTATTAGAGAAATAATTGCGTACTATACCAGTGGTCGAAATATAGAGTACATGCATTTGAAGGAATAAATAGAAAATAATTTCGACACATATGTAAACTGAACTAAATTTCCATAAAAAGTAATTAGAAGAGATATGGCAAACAACCAAGTTCAAACACATTACAAAAATAACAAGTATGGTAGGAAATCCCATTCCTTATTTAGAGGTAAAAACAGTCCAGTTTATGACAGTTATGGGTATCAATTAAAAACCAAAAGAAATAATAATACGACGTGAGGTCATCAATGTCGAATCTTTCCCGAAGAATGGAAATTAGGTTATACATGTAGTCAAGAAATGAAATGTAGTCGAATTAAGAAATTATAAAAAGACCTTGAAAATTTGAAACAGAGATATCGTAAACATTAAATTATGGTTAAGTAGACATGTGGAAGATAAATTAATGGCCATAATTATAATAAAATAATGTGACTCTATCTTCATTCAGTCAAGGACAGAAAGGCAAGAAATTCTAGTTCTGTTATAGGAGTAAAGATATGTATAATGATAAACTAAAATGTATAATTATTGAGTAAAAAAATTCAGATTATAGATTCCTATTCTCTATTCCACTTAAAATAAAGTGAGATCAGTATTGATTGCAAATTCATAACATAATTAAAATATGGGCGAGTGAAAATACGTAAAAGAGCCCATGTGTATGGAATAGAGGTATGGAACCGGGTCGGAAATATGGGGGAAACTGACATGGAAAAATCATAATTACAGATTGATGATACAAAGCTAAAATCATAAAGAGTGTATTCAAAATGAAAAAAAAATTGTCAATTATTGTGGCCGAACAACAAATATGCAGTGTTAGGGGTGCATCGGAAGAAAATTATAGCTCCAGTTGTTAAAAAATTGGGAGTCAAAACGACGGAACATTATTCCCTCAACAATGATTTTTAAGAAAAAAATGATACTGTAAATGATTTTTATAGAATATTAAACGATAATTTGAAAAGAACCAATCAGTTCTGAGAGGGAGATGATGGATTCAATGGCTGCCTATACTTCAGGAATATTCAAGGGAAATTTAAAAGAAAAAAAACATTTGATTTGGAAATCTGTAAACGAAGAATGTCTGCTAGAAACATGTTAAACAATTATGCATACTTCAGTAAGAAAATTAACTTACCCAGAATTCCGTGAACAGTCGAGCTCGAGTTACACAGTTGAGGGTAAACCCATGTAAGTTGTAGGATAAGAGAGAGGGCTTCTCCAAGTAGAGGTTCATTCTCAAATTTTAGATACTTATCTCTGTAAATAACTATGAAACCAGAGAAAATGAAATGGAGAAACAAATGTTGCAGAGAAGAAAATTAAAAACAAAACTTAGCTAAGAAAAAAAATATTAACTGAAGTTGATAAGCTAACTTCATAACTTGCAGAAGATTGAAAAATGTGCAGAATAGCATCGATCCGCTCTTGTAGGAAGTCGTTTGGAATTTTCCATTAGCAACATAGACTAGTTCCAAGAACAGAGCTGAAACTCAGCCGACATAGAAATGAGAAGAAAGAAAGGGGAAAATGAATTTCTTAAGCAGCTGCAACCCGAAACCCTAAAAAATCTTCCACTTTCCATGTGGAAGTAGATCCAAGGTCGTCCCCCAGACCAATACAATGAAAATCAGACAGGGTGGACCACGTGAAGTAGTACACCAAAAAAAAACCTAATTGTCAAATCCCAAGAAAAGTTTTAGTGGAGATTTGGTACATGGAATGTATGGGAAATAATTGAGTATTTCAGCTATGGATCTTACGGAAGGATAAAAAACGATGACACATATCAACTATGTGATCACATATATGTGAAAATCAATTGATATCACAAATTCGGGAAAAGAACTGATTGATTTCACAATTCAACAAATAATTACGAACAATATAACTTTTGGAAGAAGCGTGGGGTGTAGGTTATCATAAATAATAAAAAACGTTCCATTTTATTGATTAATAGTATCAATTGAACCTTATTTTATATATATTATATAGTGAATGTATAATCGATGAAATTGTGAAAGTAACAAAAGTGAACTAGAAAAATGAATTCATTTAATGCAACTAGGTATGTGGAAGTTTAAAGGTGAGCCAAGGAGAATATGAAAGTAAAGTTATTTTCAAAATGATTAATTTTGATAGCAATTAAAAATATGATATTCCTATGTGATTAAAACCATTGTTAGTAAGGAATAATATCTGACCGTCCCTTCTGAGTTATGACAGTAACTTTTAAAAAGAAAAAAAAATCCTCAAGCCACCTCATGGTGGTGTGCGGGATGAGTGTCGTTGTAATGGTGAGATTGTCGTTGAGCCACGTTAACTATAAGACAATAATGATACATTCGATGTGGATAGATAATGGTGGGTAAAGTTGTGACATGTATGTAATAGATTAAGATAGCCCAAGGGTGATACAATAAGTTGGTTAATGAATAGAAGTTAGGGATAGTGATAATTAAATAAATTGTAGGATTGGCTGCATTATAGGGTGATTACATACCGAAACCATATCCAATGTAATTGAATCAAATACCAAGGGAACATATGAAGTTATGTTTAAAGTCGAAAGCTGGGTATAAATATTTAAGACTATACATTAATAGGTAGTAAAACCATGGTGAATGAAATCAAGGAATATAAAACCATAGCGTGGTAAATTTTAACGTAACTGATGAGCTTGATGAGGAAACACACTCATAAATTCTGACAGTGGAAATTATGCACAAAACCCATAAGATCAATTAAAATGAAATATTTTAACTTACATCGATGGAGGTGTGATATGCCGTTACTAAGTGACTCCATGCTAGTATGGAATTCATCCGTGGTGGAGTTGTGGAACATAAAATGAAGTTAGGGAAAAGGTTTAATAGTTGGGAAAATACTCTATGGCACAATGAAAATAGTATTATATTATTTCGGTTGGATTAATGTTAAAACCATTTTGGTCGATTAGAGGTTAAAATATTTATTCCCAACATAATGTCAAAATGAAAATAGTAATGGTTAACGTTACTAGGATTGTATTCCAATTATAAGTATGTAGAGAATTCTTGACGGGTATATAGAGTATGGTTGTGGATAGCCTATTTCCTAAGTTATGTTAATTCTTATAAATATGGGAAATAATTTAGTTAATTAGGCAAGGAAGTGGTAAGCCTAAGAATGATTTATAATCCCTATGAAGATATTCATACAATATGTGCAGATGAGTAATGATTATAAGGAGAATGTAAATACAAATGCTTAAATAAAAATGGGTTGTGGCATAAAATATATGTTTAATTGTATTAATATACCTTTATGAAATCAAAAAGGTAAAAATAATAATTAATGTCACACCGCTAAAGTAAAAATATGTAGAATGGTTAAATAGAGAAAATATAATGGATAAAGTGGAGGTGTTATGTATCACAAATTTATGTTATAAGTTGTATGAATGTAAAGATTTTTATACATGATAATGGAAAAAGGTAAATATATTTAGACCACTATACTCATAGTAGTAAAGGAAATAAAACATAAGAGGACATCATTGTTAAAAATTCTTTGGGTGGCACTAAAGCATAGCTATAAACTTTACAACCATTTTATATACCACATAAAGATATCAAGGGAAGGGATCGAACTTTATACTTATTGGTGTGTGAGAATTGTTAAAGTTAAATAATTAATTCAAAGATGGTTTGACATAATTGTATTATGAATGTGAAATGAGTATTCCAAGATGTATATTTTGAATAAAGTAATTCATGAATAAATACTTATCTATAATTATAACCATTGTAAATTGGGAGAGAATAAGTGTAAAGTGGTAATAGTTTCACAAAAACTTTATTTGCATGAATGGGAAAAATGAGGTATGTTAGAATATAAGATCCATATTAACTGAAGGAAGTTAACATGGATAGTTAATAATGACATCTCCATATATTAGAGGACAGTTATACTTGAAGATTGAATATACTCCTAGTAATAAATCAACATAGTGAAATAAATAAAGTTGTGAATGGCAGAAGTAAGTTAGAATGTGACAAATTATAGTAATAAGATAAATGTATTACTATAATTAGAAAAAAAATGTGAAATGAGAAGTGTTACAAATGGTATCAGAACCCATGTTAAAACACTGGGCAAAATGTGTGCTCACACCAGAAAATTTATGTTGCTAACAAGTTTGTTAAATTTAAATTTCACTAATGATTAAATTAATGAACAGTGCAATGGTGTTGAATCATTAGTGAAATTACCTCCGAGTAAACTGCAAAATGATGAAATTTTGATAGATAATTCCAATCAGAAAGAACTGATAATTGCAAAAATAGAGGATAAATTAATAATGTTACCTCAGTATAGCATAAATGGTATCGAATTTACCATAAGATCTCCTTAGTTTGGACATATTGATAACTCCAACTTGAGTTCAAGATTTAAAACAAGACATGTTTTCACTGTTAGGAAGAAAGAGTAATGAAAAAAAACTATGTGGAAGGTTGTTAAGAGACAATGAAACCTAGTTATCCGAAAAAAATGTCAATCCCATATAGGAATAAGAAGTTGATTGAGTAAAGAAATGGGAAAAAAAAGTTGACCTAGCAATGTGTCGATTTAGAAACTGATGTTAATAAAAAAAAAATCGGTCAATGAGTGTAAGACCGAAACTGTAAACTGATATAAATTCTACGATGTAAGGTAAACAAAACCTCTGCATATAATTAAGTTGGTTTTCTAAATTCATAAAATTCTAATTAAAAGATAATTATTTTTTTTAGCAAAATGTGTAGTAGAAATTGGACACTCCAATCAAAGGAGTCGAAGGTGAAAAGACGCATAGAGAAATCATCAAGAAAGTTAAATTAGACCATCATGATGTGAGGAGGAAGTCTCGCCGAAAAACATAGCATGATAAGTAGTTGTACTGCACTATACTACTATGAATCTTGAAGAGTTTTGCTAACCAGTGAAATTACTGAAATTGTTATAGTACAAAATGTTGTTGTGATTATTTTAATCAATATACTATATGATAGTACTCATATAAATTGATATGAACTATGGATAGATAGAAACAAAAATTCTTCCAGATATACTTCTTATAATGCAGCATGAAGAAGATCAAACTCCAAAGTGTATTAGGGAGTAGAGGAAAATAAAAGGAAGGTGCTTGTGCTCTGAAAACACTGCTGGGAGCAAGGAGAAAAGATGAAGGAGGAATATTCATCTCCAGTTGAATAATCAAAATTGAAATTCGTAACATCGAGGACAGTGTTAAGTTTTAGGGGGGGAATATGTAATGTCCCTAAATTGCTGCTTTAAAAAATGGGCAGTAAAAGACATTATGGGTCAAAGTGGACCCTAAAGAAAATATTGATGGTGGATATATTTTATTAATTTAAACTAATAAAATAAAATATAAATTAATGTGCAAGGACTAGATTGAGATTTGAGATCTAGAAACCTAATCCATGAGGATGGATAAGGTTGTAAGACCTTCCCAGATTTCCAGAAATCCTTGGAAGGAATAAAGTAAGATACTAAAATTAGATTTGGAGATAAATATATAAGTAGCCCAATAAAGAAGAAATTATTGTGAAGAGGTGGAATAAAGCTGGAAAGAAGAAAAGCTAGCTTTAAAATTACCTTTGTGGAAGAAACAAAGGGAAAGCCTAGGAAAACAGGAATATAGTATCCTGAATTAACTGGACTCCGTTACGTGAAATAGGCTAGGGAGAGAAAAATTATATAAACAGATTCTAGATAGACAAGAGGTTGTTTAGGACTGGAGGAAAAGATCTCTGCTCGGGAGTGAGCTGTGGAGAAAGAGCTCAAAGGTTGGGAGGCAACTAGTCAACCCCAAGTGGTATGCACATTTAATTGAATTCTCTTTGATTTAAATTATAATGCTCTGATGAATTACTGGAAAGGAAAATGTAGTCATGTTAATGTGAAATTTCTGATTTTAAATCTATGTATAGAAGTTGGAAAACTTATGATTTACAGTTATATTATGATGGTCTGTACATTTAACAAAACACAATAGAAGAAATAGTAAAAACTATATGGTTGTACAGACATATTCTGTAGAGGACCAAATCTTAGAATGTCTAAAACCCAGTGATGGGTCTAGATCTGAGGTTAGGTACCTCTTAGAAAACTGATCTTTCCATATTTTAGTTGGTTTAGAATTCTGTTATCAAACTATACAACTTATTGAGAAACAACTTTCGAAATAGAAATGAATATACAGATTTAAACTAATTAAACACTTTACAACGAAAGGCATGTGGTATTGTACAGTTAAGTATTACTGTACTAAAATAAAGAAATATAATTTAGAATCGAAACTAATGTAGGCATGCATATTACTGAATTATGTGTTTACTCTAAACGCAGGAATTGAAAGTATTTTTGCAAAGTAAAAACTTTTTGATATGGTACATTAAATGGGATCTGAGTATAAGTTAATTATATTCGAATATTGATTAAATCAATAGTATTATTTTTAATTTTTCATACTGAAAATTGTGTATATAGAAACCTTAATGAGAAACAACATTTTGTAACATGACCCTAATTTACATGAGAGCAAGCTATACTAACATATTGTAGAGACTGCTACCGGAATGACTACGAATATATAACTGAAACAAAGATATTCAGGCTGGTTATTAGAAAAATAATTACGTACTATACTAGTAGTCGAAATATAGAGTACATGCATTTGAAGTCATAAATAGAAAAGCGTTTCGATGCATATGTAAACTGAACTAAATTTCCATAAAAACTAATTAGAAGAGCTATGGCTAATGACCAAGTTAAAACACATTACGAAAATGAAAAGTATAGTAGGAAATCCCATTCCTCATTTAGAGGTAAAAAAATTCCATTTTATGACAGTTATATGGGTATCAATTAAAAACCAAAATAAATAAAAATACGAAGTCAGGTCATCTATGTCGAATCTTTCCCGAAGAATGGAAATTAGGTTATACCTATAGTGAAGAAAGCCAACGTAGTTGAATTAAGAAACTATAAAAATACCTCGAAAATTTGAAATAGAGATATCATAAAAATTAAATGATGGTTAAGGAGATGTGTGGCAGATAAATGTAATGGCCATAATTATAATAAACTAACGTGACTCTATCTTCATTTGGTCAAGGAGAGAAAAGACAATAAATTCTAATTCTGTTACAAGAGTAAATATATGTATAATGATAAACTAAATTGTATAATTATTGAGTAACAGAATTCAGATTATAATGTCTTATTCCCTGTTCTACTTAAAAGAAAGCGATATTGGTAGTGACTGCAAATTCATAAGATGATTAAAATATAGGTGAGTGAAAATACATAAAAGAGCCCATGCATATGGAATAGAGGTATGGAACTAGGTAGACAATATGGTGGGAACTCACATGGAAAAATCATAATTACAAACTGATGATACAAAGCTAAAATCGTAAAGACAGTGTATTCAGGATGAAAAAAAGTGCCAATTATTTTGGCCGAATGATGGAGACCCAGCGTCAGGGGTGCGTTGGAAGAAAAGTATAGCTCCAGTTATTAAAAAATTGGGAGTAAAAACGATAGAACATTATTCCCTCAACAATGATTTTTAAGAATATTAAATGATAATTTGGAAAGCACCAATCAGTTTCGAGAGGGAGACGATCGGGTCAATGGCCGCCTCTACTTCAGGAATTTTCAGGGGAAATTAAAAAAAAAAACATTTCATTTGGAAATATGTAAACTAAGAATGTCCCCTAGACACATGTTAAACAATTATGCAGAGTTCGGTAAGAAAATTAACTTACCCAGAATTCCGTGAACAGTCGAGCTCAAGTTACACAGTTGAGGGTAAACCCATGTAATTCATAATATAAGAGAGAGGGCTTCTCTGAGTCGATGTTAATTCTCAAATTTGAGATACTTATCTCTATAAATAACCGTGAAACCAAAGTATATGAAATGGAGAAACAATTTTTGCAGAGAAGAAAATTAAAAACAAAACTTAGCCAAGAAAAACAAAATAGTAACAGAAGTTAATAAGCTAACTTCATAACCTGTAGAATATTGACAAACACGCAGAACTGTTAGCAATATGTCTCTTAAATCCTATCATATTGAATTGATTGTCCTTGATGGCAACTATCGCATCAATCAAGGAGCAGAGGAAGAAATGTATTGTAGCAGAGGCACAGAGGCAGTAAAGAGAGGTAGCAAGGCAGCATAGAAGGAATTGCATCAAGCAGCAGAGGCAGAGGCTGAGGCGTTATTCCGAGGTTTACTACCCTAGCTGGTTGATACACTAAATAAGTACATTCCGGGAATCGTAACCCAGGCCAGAGACCCTTATCACATCGGAGCATATAAGGCCAGCAGAACAAGTTAACAAGAGGTTGCGAGTGCGATTTAAGCCCGGACCCGATGGGTGTATAAACCAAGCTTAATAAGTGTTTGAGTTCCAGTTTTAATCACATCGGAGAAAAACTGTGCAACGGAGTGTTTATTAAAAGACTTGCGATTGAGAGGAAAATCCAGACCCGATGGATCAATGAACTATATTTGAAATATGGTTAAATTCTGATAGAACACTGTTCTGAAACCGTGAGCAGGTTTACGAAGCCGGATTGCCCATATCGCACTGCCTTTCGGAGATAAGTGGTTTTTTCGAGTTGGGGAGCGATTCCATAGAACGGGCAACACGCGTCCCTGTATGACTCCACAAAACCGCTTGTCACTGCGCACCATCGCGCATTATTTTTCGACCCAAGATGCCCAACGAAATTGTTGAGTGCCGTTGATCTGGGAAGGAGTCACCGGACGGTGATCGCTTGATGAAGATGTGCGAAGATTAACCAAAGTACAGAGCGGGAATTCGAATGGGTCGCTATTAATATATGTGGGCCCAGTTTAAATTATATTAATTGGGCCTTTTCAAATTAATATTTGCAGGTTTAACCAAGGTTGTTTAAATTAAATATAAATTATGACGAAAAGCGATTGGGCCATCTTTTTTACTCCAAATTTGGTGGAACGTATAAACCTGGGGTTCGACATATGAAGGTCTACGAATTATGCTGAGGGTTTTTCATTACTAAAGGAGAAATTTGGATTAATATCTCAATCTCAGATTGAGATATTAAAAAGCCTTAGATTAATTATCTAATTTCCAAAACCAAGGAAATAAAACAATGAGAAATTGTTTGGGGGCTTGGGTAGACCCCGCTGGATTATCTAATTGATCCCGTCCACGAATACCATCATAGGTTGGGTGGTTTTGACTCATGGTATTAATAAATGAAAAACTATATAAGGAGAAGTGCATTATGGTTCATGAGGTGCATGCATAAGGGTTGTTAATGAATAAATCTCTTTAAGAGATATCTACATGATTGAACTCTGTTTTCTGATAAATCTGAATCTATGATGCACCTATGGAGTTAATGAAGGTTCAAGACCTCTAGATCAAGAAAATGATGAATCTCTAGGAAGATCTGCAAAGAAATAATGAAGACCTGACACAAGTCCGATGAAGAAATTGAAGAAATGTGGTGGATCTGAGGATTGAAGTGGAAGCTTTCTGCCAGTATAAGCTAGTGTTAAAATCAGGGGGTTGGAGCTCCCTTCCGATAGTGACTGGAGAACGAGAGAAGGTTGTAGCCTTCTGCAGTTGGGTGCCTGCGTGCTGGTATAAGTCTGTGCCAGCACAAAAATTGTAAGAAGTTTTCTTTATAATAAATATTGAAGATAGATACGACAGCAGCGGTGGTTTTCTCCCGAATTGGGTTTCCACCTTAAATACTGGTGTTCATGTGTGTTGCTTAAGTGTGATGGCTAATTCTGTTATTACTGCACATGCTTACTGCTTACTAAACTTCTGAAAAATGAATGATGCAATAATCTAAGTAAATAATTAAAAAATAAGATCTCTGAGAAAAAGTTTTCAGTAAGATCTAAATACTGATTCACCCCCCCTCTTAGTATTTTTCCTAACAGAACAATGTCGATCCACTCAGGTATAAATGCGTTTGGAATTTTCCAATAGCAACAGAGACTAGTTTCGAGAACGGAGCCGGAACTCGGCCAACATACAAATGAGAAGACGGAAAGGGAAAATCAAATTTCTTATGCAAGTGCTACCCGAAACCCTAAAAAATATTCCCCTGTTCATGTGTTAGTAGATCCTAGGTCATCACTTAGATCAATACGATGAAAATCTCATAGGGTGGACCACATTACATAGTACACCAAAAAAATATTAATAGTCAAATCCCGAGAATTTTTTTTAGTGGAGATTTGGTACATGGTATGTATGGGCAACAATTGAGTATTTCGACTATGGATCTTGAAAAGGATCAAAACTGATGACACATATCAAATCAACAAACCTGCCTGTCAGTAAGGACTAGGGTGTTTAATGGAAATGTACTCATATGAAATAGTATCATAACGTTTTTGCGAAGAGAATTAAAAATATGTGATCGCATATATGTGAAAATCAATTGATATCACAAATTTGAGAAACGAACTGATTGATTTCATAATTAAACGAATAATTGCGAACAATATAACCTTTGAAAGAAGCATGGGGTGTAGGTTTTCATCAATAATCAAAGGAGTTTTATTTTATTAATGAATAGTATCAATCAAACCTTATTTTATATATATTATAGAGTGAATGTATAATTGATGAGATTGTGAATGTAACAAAAGTGAACTATAAAAACGAATCTATTTAAGGCAACTAGCTATGTGGAAGTTTAAAGGTGAGCCAAGGAGAATATGAAAGTAAAGGTATTTTCAAAATTATTAATTTTGATAGAAATTCAAAATATGATATTCCTATGTGATTAAAACCATTTTTAGTAAGGAATAATATCTGGTTGTCCCTTCCGAGTTATGATAGTAGCTTTTAAAAGAAAAAAAAATTCTCAAGTCACCTCATGGTGGTGCGCGAGATAAATGTCGTTGTAATGGTGAGATCGTCCTTGAGCCACATTAACTATACGACAATAATGATACATTCAATGTGGATATATAATGGTGGGTAAAGTTGTGACGTTTAGGTAATATATTAAGATAGCCCAAGGGTGATACAATAAGTTGGTGAATGAATAGAAGTTAGGGAGAATGATAATTAAATAAATTGTAGGATGGGTTGCATTATAGGTTTATTTCATACCAAAACCATATCCAATGTAGTTAAATCAAATACCAAGGGAACATATGAAGTTTTGTTTAAAGTCGAAAGATACGTATAAATATTTAAGACTATACATTATTAGGTAGTAAAACCATGGTGAATGAAATCAAGGAATATAAAACCATAGCATGGTAAATTTGAACGTAATGGATGAGCTTGAGGAGGAAACACGTTCATAAATTTTGACAGTGGCAATTATGTGCAGAACCCAGAAGATTAATTCAAATTGAATGTTTTAACATACATCGATGGAGGTGTGACATGTCGTTACTAAGTGACTCCATGTTAGTATGGAATTTATCCACGGTGGAGTTGTGGAATATAAAATGAAGTTAGGGAAAAGGTTTAATAGTTGGAAAAATACTCTACGGTACAACGAAAATATTATTACACTATTTCGGTTGGATGAATGTTAAAACCATTTTGGTCGATTAGACATTAAAAGATTTATTCCCAACATAATGTCAAAATTACAATAGTAATGGTTAACGTTACCAGGATTGTATTCCAATTATATGTATGTAGAGAAGTATTGATGGGTATATAGAGTATGGTTCTAGATAGCGGATTTCCTAAGTTACGTTAATTCTTATACATATGGGAAATAATTTAGTTAATTAGGCAAGGAAGTGGTAAGCCTAAGAATGAATTATAATCCCTATGAAGATATTAATACAATATGCATATATGAGTAAAGGTCATAAGGAGAATGTAAATACAAATGGGATGTGGCATAAAATATATGTTTAATTGTATTATTATACCTTTATGAAATCAAAAAGGTAAAAATAATAATTAATGTCACACCACTAAAGTAAGCATATGTATAATGGTTAAAGAGAGAAAGTCTAATGGATAGTGTGGAAGTGTTATGTATAACAAGTTTATGTTGTAAGTTGTATGAACGTAAATATTTTTATACATGATAATGGGAAAAGGTAAATATATTTAGATCACTATACTCATAGTAGAAAAGGAAAGAAAACATAAGAGGACATCATTGTTAAAAAGGCTTTGGGTGGCACTAAAGTATAGTTGTAATCTTTACAACCATTTTATATACCACATAAAGAGATAAAGGAAAGGAATCAAACTTTATACGCATTGGTGTGTGATAATTGTTAAAGTTAAATAATTAAGTCAAAGAGGGTTTGACCTAACTAAATTATGAATGTGAAATCAATATTCCAAGATGTATAGTTTGAGTAAATTAATTCATGACTAAATACTTATCTATAATTATAACCCTTGTAAATTGGGAGAGAATAAGTGTAAGGTGGTAAGAGTTTCACAAAAACTTTATTCGCATGAATGGGAAAAATGAGGTATGTTATAATATAAGATCCATATTAACTAAAGGATAGTTAATATGGATAGTTAATAATGACAGCTCCATATATTAGAGGACAGTTATAACTGAAGGTTGAATATACTCATAGAAATAAATCATCATAGTGAAATAAATAAAGTTGTGAATGACAGAAGTAAGTTAGAATGCAACAAATTATAGTAATATGTTAAATGTATTAATATAATTAGAAAAAATAAGTTTGTGAAATGAGAAGTGTTATAAATGGTATTAGACCCCATGCTAAAGCACTAGGCAAAATGTGTGCTCACACCAGAAAATTTTTGTTGCTAACAAGTTTGTTAAATTTAAATTTCATTAATGATTAAATTAATAAATAGTGTAATGGTGTTGAATCATACATCTGTGAACTAGGAAAAATGTGGATGAGCTGTATCTGGATCTGGGTATGGAGGAAACCCAACAGATCCAAATACTCCCTTGATGGCTATAATGCATCAAATGGAAAAAAAAAACTGTAAATTACTCAGAATAAATATGAGGAAGATGATGTCTCTAGACAATAGTCTAGGAGTAATAAGGAATTTCAGAAGAATTCCATAAAAAGTTAATAAAAGCTTTCTCCTATAATGGGAAAAGGGGGATTATACCAAAGTTGGTTTCGAAAGAAGGTATATAAAAAGAAAACAAATTTAAAATGTGAAAGGATGAAAACCAGTGACAATGAGTCATGTATGCTTTTAAACTAGTGGATAAATTGAGAAATTTTGTTTCCTTCAATTTGTGAAACCAGTAATACTGAAAGCTAATAATTGCAGAAGATAGTATATTTTTTCTCCAATATTGGAATAATGAACATATATCGTGAATTTAAAATACTTTAGAAATAGAAATTTATCAAGAAAGTATACATACTGCAGATGTATAGGAATTTTATTAGTAGAAATATGAACACTTTTGTAGGCCAAAAAAGGAAAAATAAAATTAAAAATAACGGTGGAAATATGTAGGATAAACAACGTGTTATGTTCTTGTTATGAGACCAGCTCCAAAAATAGAAAAAAATAGATATAAACGCCTTAGAAATAAGCCACTTCAAGGGGGAAACCTCCAATACATTACATGAATGAACAATTATTGGATGATACAAATTACAAAACCTCCTTTCTATATACAGGAGTCCATGGGGCCACAATGTAATCCTAGCCGACCTAACAATAATAATTTAGGGGCACAATAATAACAATATGGGGGTTACAAGGGTACAATAATAACAATAAGGGGGTTACACTAACAACAATAAGGGACAATACTAGTAATATAGGGACCTAACATACCCCTCTCCTTCAAAAAAGTGTTTTCCTTAATGCTTGAGAAGCTCTGGGTGCTTCTGTATAAAATTCTCATCCTCCCATGTAGAATCTTCAGTGGGTAAGTTCTTCCAGTTGATGAGATACTCTGAAATTGATCGATTCCATAGCTGTCGAGTTCTGGTTTCCGTGACCGCTTTAGGTTCCAATATGATTTTTCCTTGCTCATCAAATTCTGGAAATATTTTTTGAACTAGAAGATTTTCACCTATAACCTTCTTTAAACACGAAACATGGAAAATTGGATGCACTCGTGAAGAATCAGGAAGCTCCAATTTGTATTCCATAGTACCAATCTTTTGCAGCACCTTGTAAGGACCATAGTACTTTGGCGATAATTTATTATCCTTCTTATCTTGCTTGAGGGAAATTTGTTTGTATGGTTGTAGCCATAAAAATACCCAGTCTCCTACATCAAAACTTATCTTGCTGTGATGTCGATCTGCCTGTTGTTTCATTTGATTTTGTGCCAAATTCATGTTGTCCTTTAAGAGTTGGAGAACTTCTTGTTTATTCTCGATGTGATCTTCCACTGCTTCAACCTTCGAATTTTCTCTTAAAGATGATGTGATGGATGGTGGATGATATCCATAAAGTGCCATAAATGGGGTCATTTTTGCTACAGTATGGAAGGAAGTGTTATACCACCATTCAGCGAGAGGTAACCACTTGACCCATTGTGTTTATTTATTAGATACAAAACAATGAAGATATACTTCCAAAAATTTATTTACTATCTCAGTTTGACCATCGGATTGAGGAAGATAAGATGAGATATGAGCTATTTGAGTACCCAATCAAGAAAATAACTCCGTCCAAAAATTTATAGCAAAAATGGGATCTCTGTCGCTCACAATAACCCTTGGGTTTCCATGTAGCTTTTGAATTGTGTCCATAAATTTAGTAGCAATTGTACTTGCTTTAAATGGATGCATTCGAGAAGACAAGATCCATGACATATTGAAGGCCTGCCATGACAAACCATGTGGCGGACATTTTTCAGATCGTAGGATAGGGCACAAAGTATTACAAATGGGATACTATTAGCCCACAAGTTTTAAGGATGAAAAGAAATATGTACAAGGCTACGATAGTTTCCAAAGAATGGGTCGCCATGGAAAATCCGACGAGATTCCATTGCAGCCATAGTTGGTAGTAGAACCTTTCAAATGATGGGTGTTGTACTTTTTTGGGCCATTCATTCCACCATGAAATCAGAAGGCCTACATATTGGTTGCTATAGATTATGTTACGAAGTGGGTAGAAACAATGGCTTTTCCAAGAGCTACAGAAGAGTTTGTGATCAATTTTCTTTTTTAGTTATTTGTGTGGTATGGCTTACTTAGGGAAGTGATAATTGATGGAGGGGTACAGTTTGTAGGACATGAAATTTTGGCCATGTTGCAGAACCACCATGTCACTGTTAGAGTCAGCTCTCCCTACCACCCATAGGCGAATGAGTAGGTCAAAATAACTAATAAATTAATTGAGGCAATTCTAACTAAAACAGTCTTAGCACATCGTTAGGATTGGGCTAATATATTTCCAGAGGCATTGTGGGCTTATCACACAACTTGGCGAAACCCTATCGGATATTCTCTGTACCACCTGGTATTCAGAAGGAACTAATTTTTCCCATTTAATTTGAGATAAAGATTCTTAGAACAACCTAGGAAGTGGGGTTGGATTTGACAGAGGCCCAAGTTAAAATACTTCAACAGATAAACAAATTAGATGAAGCACGACTACTTTATCTACAGTGCACCACAATTATTCAGCAAAAATGAGCTAAGTGGCACGGCAGCCTCATAAAAAAGACGATGTTCCAGAAAGGAGATTGGGCACTCCTCTATGACTCAAGATTCCAAGACTTCTCAGGTAAATTAAAAACAAGGTGGATCGGGCCATATGAAATTCGAGAAGTGCACAACAATAGTGCCATTACCCTAACCACCATAGATGGATCTGGATCTACCTCTCGAGTCAATGGACACTGAGTGCACCTCTATCAAAATTTTATATGTAGGGAATAAAGACTTACAAAAGATTCTTTCTACCAGCAGGTGCGTGACGATCCCACTATCCAAATTTTAGCTGTAGGGAATAATGACCCGACAGCATCAACTTCATAAAAATTTGTTACTTCTTTATTTGTAAATATTTTATATATACTTCCTAAATTTGATTGAAATTTATAGTTTTTTTCATCATTATATCAAAGAATTCCATTTTCTTTCTCTTTTGATTTTTTTTACGGATTTAAACCAATTTAAAAACTGTTGTTCAATGGACTGAATAGCTGTTGTTCAAAGAAAATGAACAACCACATTTACCTTTTGTGTGTTTGTATTTTTTTTTTCAAACAATTGAACAACTGTTGTTCAATTGAGTGAACAAATGTTGTTCAAACCAAATTAACAACTCTTTTCAGCGCGTTTTTTAATTTAATATTTTTGTTTTTCAATCCATTGAACAGTTGTTGTTCAATCCATTGAACAACTGTTGTTTGATGCAATTGAACAACTATTTTTTTAGTTTGTTTTTTTATTTAATTTTTCTCTTCAATCCATTGAACAATTACTTTTCAATCAATTGAACAACTTCTATTTGAACCAGTTGAACAACTGCATTCTTTTTGTTGTGTTTTTTTACAAAATTTGTTGTTCAAAGTAGCAAAATTTTTCCTTTTGTAATTTCATGATTTCATTTTAATATCCACTCTTCCTTTACACATTCTTTCCATAAAAACCATTTTATTGAATGAGGAATTTTCACCTAATGAAGGGAAAAGCAATGATATTACTAATATTATGTTTTTTGAAATTTTGATGGCTATCTTTACTTTGGAAATTGACACGTTTTATCTATATAATGAATGGATGGATATCTCATGTTCAGGAATATTATGACATAATTCATTCTCATAGTTGTATGCAGGTTCATATTTTTACACTCTCAAGTGGTAATTCTCTTTGGCATGAGGATATAGGAATAAGGGCATCATTTGTATTGGCATTCTTTTTACTTCCTACACCATCCCTAACTCTTAAGGAGTTAATGAGCCTCCATCCATTTATACTAAAAGAAAATATATTTCTACATAAAAAGAGAGGATAGAGGGTCTCATTACAAGCCAACCTACCATGATCATAAGGATATAATAGCTGACATTTCCACAATGGCCACCACATCAGGGTAGTGACCTTCTTCACAACTAAAAATGCTTGAAGGATAGGAGGTCTCATTACGAGCAGGCCTGATCACTTTTTTAAATCCCGGTGAATGACACTATGACTATCTAGCCACCACACCAGCATAGTGGCCTCTCCACAAAACAAGTAAAGTGTCTACTTTTAAATAGAGGATTCTGGCTCATTTTTTGGGTTAGAATAAGAACCCTGTCGAGGCTATGGATGCTTGTTGGCACCAGTGGCTCTGCTTGTGGTATTGGAGTATTTTTGACAAAAAACCAATTATTTTACATGCCCCTATCTCCAATGATCCATTCTTGATGCACAACATATTATTTGACTAAGTGTTATCATTATAATAACCCATATGCATAATCAACTTTGATTTTGGATGACTTATCGTCATTTCACCGATTTGAGTGATAACAACATCCGTCATAATCTGTCACCTATCATGCTTCCATCATATTATGCTGTCAAACTAGGAAATCTTTTCATAATAATTTTTCCTCCGCTTTTCTCCCTTTTTGGTCATTTCCACCTGATGTACATTTGCTATGATTTCTAGCCTCTAACTTCTATTTTGTGTGCATTCATGATTTCTGCTACCTGTCCTCTTTTATTGTGCTTAAAGGCTGTGGATGCCCTTCTCTCATTAGAGGGGATATGAATATATATAATAAACATGCATGCAAATTAATTATAAGACTCTGTTCGGATAAGCTGATTGGACAATATAATCATTGCATAAACGTCATGCAGTCACATTTCTAATAATATATTTTTTAAGAGCCACATGTAGTGTTTGTCTTGTTTTTAATTAACATATCTGAGAGAAGTCCATGAAGAAGGGTGAAAAAATTAGTTCCTAAAACACAGTAGCTATGGGTGGAAATACTCTTTGCAATGAGTCAACAAACTTTCAAGTTATACAATTGGATCACACTTTTCTCCAGCAATCTAGCTCGATTTCATATTTGGACAAGATACAAGGGTTCAACACAGACATAGCAATTGAATTCCTACAGAACCTGCGGGAAGGGAACACCATAGTTAAAGGCATAATTATACTAGTCTCCGAAGAAGTAATTTCTAAGGTCTCTCGATTTCCAATGGAAGTGAAAAAGTGGATTGATAAACATGTCCTCATACAAGAAGCAGTTTCAATATATTAGGGCCCAGATGAGAAATTGGTACGAAAAGGAAAAGGTATGGACCCTGCATCCTTGAAGCAGCCCTGGCGAGAACTGGAAGTCATCATCCAAAGGTATATCACATGTGACAGACGCTAGGACGTGGTAAGATATCGTCAACTCAAATTGTTAGCTCTACTCAAAAAAAAAAATTAGTTAATTTACATGTTTTCTTGAATTACATATTGCATGACAATGCTTTTTGAATTAGGAAATCTAAAACCCTTAGGACATTTGCAGCCATCATGGCCTGATAAAATTGATAATTGGTCATGAGTTAAACAAAAATCAGTTAGCTTGGGATAGCTTCGTCAATCCTCCCCTACTTGCCCCTCACAGAAACCTTGATAGAGTAGAAATTGAGTGTCTAAGAAAAGACATACCAGTCCCTAAGAAAGATAGAGGGAGGAGAACTTGTGTCTCGACCTCAGGTATAGTAAAATGGAGATGGTTTGAAAGAATAAAACATCAGCAAAATATCTCATCATTTCCAGTAGAAATAAGGGCATCCTATACACCCTCTCTAGTCCGTCAGAATGCACCTTTACAGGGTTTTGAGGAGGAAATAACTCAAGTATTAGAACAGATGAGAGCATCTTGTGAGGCTAGAAGCCCATTTGAACAATTTGAGGAGAAAATGGATCTTTCAAGCTAGTCTTCCTATGCTGGTAGTTCTGGTCACACTGAAATCGTACCTTCCACTGATGAATTGTAGGATTTATCTCCCTCTAATAATGAATGTTTGAATAAGGAAGACCATATAGAGAAATCGTCTGAGTCTGGAAACCACTCAGGGGATATTATTTTATTAGACTAGGACACAAATGTTGATACAACTCCTTTGACACATGAAGAACATATTTCTCCACTCAGCCAAGATATCAATGTTCATACAACCTCTTTAGTTACTGAAGAAAAAATTATTTCATTAAATGGTAACACTAATACTGGCACAACCCTTCCTGAACTTGAAGCTGTTGCTACATCTTCCCTTGCTATAACCCATTTGAAGGAAAAATCAGTTTGGGATAACTGGAGAAAAATGCACAAGAAATGCAGTAAATTGAGAAAAATAGTGAAAGAGTTAAGGGAATGGTTGAAAGAGGTGCATAAGGCTTAGAAGCCTAAAAATGAATTAGATACCATGGAAATGAAAATGGATTTTGTCACAAAAACGATAGATATTTTTGAAGTCTCTGTGCAGACTGATTTGATACCTATAGAAGACAAAGAAACTCAAATGAAGGAAACACCTCCTTAAACCCCTTTGGTACAAAGAGCTGCCAATCAAAAGCTTCACAATGAATTGACCGAAATGTAGAAATAATTGTCCCAGTATCGGAAAGAAGTAGTGCCTTTACAAGAATATCAGACATTACTAAAACGATTTTATGACCTTCTTGCAACAAAATATGAGACCTTTGTGCAACTTAGGGAAGAAAGAGTAAAATTGAAAAGGGCACATGATCAACTCAAATAGGCTAAGAAAAAAACTAGTGTTGTTTGTTCTCTTTACTCAGATGTGTTGTCTTGTAGAGCTTTGGCCACCAATTATGCCTTATTTATAGTAGAAAGGTATTTTTTGCTGAAGATCAAAGCTATCAGAGGAGGGAAGCCTACTACATTTAAATCCACTAAAGAATTTTTCCAATGTTTTAATGATCAGGATGACTAGGTCCAACACCTTCTATGTAAATTGTACTTGCACAATTTATTTTTAGATGATGAAAGAGATAGTAATCCCAGTCCCGTAATTGGCGACATTCGGTTTCAAGATTTTATGTCCTTTCCTAAAAACCAGTTTAGTTGGGCCAAGGCCTACAATATATTCCATAAAAGGGAACATTCTCTAGATTTATGGGTCAAAGGGGAGCCTACAAAGCCCCTACATTTATTCATTCAACATAAGAGGTTTATGCAACGAGAAGGAGTGATAGCCAAGGTAGGGCTAATTCACAAAGATATTCTACATAGTGGGAAAGCATACTTCCAAGATATTTAGGAGGAAGCCTTATTAGTATCTAAATAAAGATTGCAAGCCTCTACAAATACGTTAAGAATAGAGAGCCATTTGGTTACAATAATTTTAAGGATGCTACTTCTCGTTTTCATCTCTATAGTAATCAAATTTTAAACTTGGGTCCTACATGGATAGGATGCCGATATAGATTCCCCATCATATGGCACCCTCCTAAAGACTATGACCATGATTATGAATTTCTAGAGGGACACACAAAATTAGCATTTGCAAAAGTGAAACAAAAGCATGGTTTTAGACTTTACAGTGAAGAAGTATATCCTGCATATTCCTTCTCAACTACACCTCAATCATCTATTTGCACAAGGAAATGAAAAAAGGTAAGTAGGGGAGTATGTTGGGCCGAGGAAAAGGTACATTTTTCCCTTATATTTAGCATGATTTATTATTAACTTTGATATGTTTTCCTTCATTTTAGAAATAATTCAAAGGAGAATAATGTAAAAGTAGGGTAAATGAATTTTTAATAAATAATGTATTCAATAATATAAAAAATAACTTTTTTTTGTCTTTATTGATAGGGAATCCAAACAAACTAACTGTTGACCAAACTACTAAACAACAACAGTCAAGAAAAGCAAACGCAATTGCATCTGGATCCTGAAAATCAACAAGAGATGAAGAGACACGACTATCTTTGAAGCATTCGGCTGATGACTATGAAGCCTCAGGATCTCCTGATCTTGAGGATTCGTTATTCTCTGTTTTGTTTCTCCTTAAGTTATAAAAGGCTGCAGGTGAAAGATTAAAGAGATATTTTTCACGTGTATTGTAATTTTTTGTAATAAACATTTTATTCAGATAGATTCTATGAACTTGTGATAATTTACCTGTTATATCGATTAATGAAAGAGTTATAATTTCCATTATAATTGGATTCTGAGTATTTATTGGTAGAAGACTTCTAGAGGCTACGGGCCCGGTCCCTGGGATTTCTCCTGCTATTTTGTGTTATATGTTATTTTACTAATTCTCGCAATTTAGTTATTCTTTACTCTTTTTAGAATTACAATTCAATTTAGTAATCACAAGTGTGGTGTGTTACAACTTCCTTTTAAAATATATCGAATTTATAATTAATATTCCTTTACTGCGGAGTGATTTTTATACATTCATTAGATTGATTTCAGTGTGGTTAAATAGTTGTTGTTCAATTTTGCACATTGTCATTTCTTGAGTTTTTCCATTGCAAGCGTGAACTTATGGTTTGATGTTCAATTCTAAAGGTTGTTATTAATTGAATTATAGATAATTCCATTTAAAAATGTTAATATATGATTTTTATTCATTTTATTAAGTATTCCTTTTCTATTGTTGTTCAATTCATTAAGCTTGATGTTCAATTGCAAAATATTTTTATGTAACATACCCCGATAACCTCGCAAGAAAATGCATGGAGTTAGGAATTTTTTTCAAAATATACGAATGTGTAACCTTATAAATCACCTTTTATTTTTCCGCATTAACCATTTAAATACCCATAATCATCACTTATAGAAACATTTAGTCAAAATCATAGTGAGTTACACAACCATTAATTGTCCTTGTTGTAGCATATTCACTTAAATTTCCTGTTATAACTATGTATTGATCCCATGATCATTTTAATTCAATTAGTACATCACCTAATTGATAATATAAGCATCACATCATGAAAGAAATTAACATCATGAAAATGACGCAATGAGCAATCACACAAATAGACACAGATATACCCTAGAAACCCCGTAGGGTGACAACCAGCAAACGTTTAATTTTATTAGTAAACGCTCATGAGGGTTGTCACCCCTTACTCAATGGTTATAAGGGAGTCCATCCCTTGACCATTGTAATAAAAATTACATAGAAAAATAACTAGATATAATCTATTACAATCATCATGATACCATTTACCCACAAATCCTCAATCTTTGTCTTTGTAGTCAGATTGTTTCCATCAGTGGGTCATCATGCAATTGGAACTAGTAAACCTGGATGGCCTAACAACTCTTCATCTTCCACAATGTTAAACTTGAAAAATCATTTTCTCAAGTCATCATTCTTTCGTGCCATTGTTGTCATTAGCACACTTGATATCATGATTAGATAAAATATTAATAAACCAATAATCAATCTCTATTTGTGATACTTCAAAAAATATTTGTATGCATGTATAAAACATAACCAAGTTGACATGAAATGCCTTATTTAGCATCATTTCACATGCATTAGTAAAAAATGAATCACTATCAACCATCATCATTCTAGCAACCACTAACAAAATATCGCATGCACTTTTATATTATTTCCAAAGGAAATATAACATACTATATACTAATATTATGCATGAAAATGCATAATAAGCTTTCAAGATAACTATCCCAACAATCAATTTCCTTTTTGTCTACTCTTACGTTTTCTTTTCCAAAGGGATTAACACAATAGATTCTATACTTATGCATATGAATGCATGTTCTTTTCCAAAGACATCTTTTCCACACAAGAGCTATTCATATTGGCTATACTTATAACAATGCAAGCTTTATTTCAAACCAAGTTAACATACTAGTTATAATTTTGTGCATTTAATAGCATAGACTTTTTATTCTTTCATGTAAAAAATATATTTCTTTCCAAAAGAAGCTAAATACATATTTCATGGAAAACTAAACACATTTCTTTTCCCAGGGGTCAAACGCATACCACTTATTCTTCCATGCATTCAAAGGAAAATTTCCCTCTCATCCAAAAGATCTAATCCCAAAACTATACTTTTTCCATGCATCCAAGAATATATATGTTTCTCTAAATAATCTTACATAATAAAGCACATGATTACTATTTTTCCTCTCAAAGAATTTAATCCAATAATAAATACAAGGATATATTTTTCTCTGCTATTCTTTTTGAAGAGTTCTAACCCAATAATTTCTTCCTTGCATATGATTATATATATTTATTTTCCAAGGAATTTAACACTTTAATTATTATTTTTCCAAAATATTGATAACTCAATAGCTATTATGCATGAAATAGATAATATTTTCTTATCATTTCACATATTAGAGAGATTTGTAATATTTCCTCCAGAAATAACATGAATAACAAATCCTTCTCAAATAACACAACCAATTGTCTTTTACACAAAGGTTTTATGTTTGCTACCCCTCACATAAGTTATTTATATATTTTTACATGACTCAAACTCCTCATGCATGTAAAATCACATAATAATTTCTAGTAGATCAAATATACTAGATCTTATTCATGTGCATCTAAGCACATACTCTCTTCAAGAGTCCAATATTTCTCTTTAAAACTTTTAATGCATATACTTGGTAATTATATAAATTAATTCCTTGCAAATAATCATCAACATAATTATTATGTCTATATGTACATAAAAAATTATTCTTATCTCATTGAAAAATGAAATGGAAGCACTATGTTTCACTCTGTTTCTCTTGTTTTAGTCATCCAATTTGGATGCGTATTGTGAACATATGGAAAATAATTTCATAAAAAAAAAAGAGGTTTTTTTTTGGAACAGAAATAATAAGAATAACCTCTCTCATTTTTGTCACAGGTGTCATGGTTTTTTAATATTCGAATGAATCTTTGATGCCCATTGTTCAATATTTAAATATTAAATAATTTCCGGTTTTTGTATTCAAATTTAGACATGGTTTCCAGCCAAATGAAAACAATTTTTGGAAAACCCAAAGAGGTTTTTGTTTCTAATGGGTTCATTACAAATAACCTCTCTCGGTGTTTACACAGGTGTTATGGTTTGAAATATTCAAATGAATCTTTGGAGCTCATTTTTCTAGACTTAAATAATAATTAATTCCCTCTTATTTTACATCCATTTAGGACACGGTTTTTGAGACATGGGAAACAAATTTTTAAAATATAAAAGAGGCTTTTTGTCATAACATCCTATTTTATAAAAACCTCTTTCACTTTTTTCCTATCTATTTCGTTTTTGGAGATACAAAGTCATACTTAGACCCTATTTTCTAATAACTCATGCAATTCACAGAATTATTTAGCCATGAAAATATTTTTATCAATTCACAACACATGAATTATTCTCATAATTCAATGAATAAGACACTTATTCCTCTATGACTCATAATTCAATGAATAGGACACTTATTCCTCTATGAACAAAATTGTATAGAGGTTTAGTAAATAATTAATCTTAATTCTTTATCACACGAAAATTTTCTTGCAAATAAATTCATTCATTATATCATCATAACCCATATGCAAACAAAAGGATTTTCAAATAATATGGTTACTTATCTCTTGATGCATGCTTGAAATACTCTCTTCCTCTTCCTTGGCTCCATTCTCCATGTATTCTCCCATTCCTCTCTTCTATTTCTCTCATAGGCTGATAATCAATAGAATTAATAAAATGGAATAGCTTTTATAAATCATAAAAGCATTACATTTTTTTCTAAATCATAAAAGCATTCTAGTTTTTCTAAATCATAAAAGAATTCCAACTTTTGTAAATCATAAAAGCATTCTATAAAGCATCCATAAATCTATTTTTTCCTAAATCACAAAAGCAATCCATAAATCTCTCATGCTTTTATTTTTAGAGATAGATTTTTTTTTTCCTTGTGAGAAAAATATCACTTATCCATACTTTTTCCAAATCTATTAATCATTATTTCTAAAACTCATAAAATATACCAACTTGGAAATATAATTTATTTCCATAGAAGAATATAAATTCTTATAAATAAAATAATTAAGAAATAATTCTTCCAATATTCGTATAATCAACAATTACAAGAATATTCTTCATGTAATATCAATATAATAATAAATAATATTTAATTATTTAAGAAACCTTATTTTATGAGAGTTTTTACAGTGGCTTAAGCTAGGGATATTACACTTTAATTTCAGCATTGAGTGTTTACTTTCTACATAAGCTCAGACTAGAGTTTCATCATTTGATTTGTGTGAAGTATTTCATAATTAACTTTTGAATTGGTTGATTAAACTTCAACAATTAGAAAATATTTCTTATAAAGATCTAGAGTAGTTGACCTCTAAATTCACTTGCATATACTTTGCTTGCAGTCTTGAAATAAAAAGACTTGACCTCGGTTGATAATTAATGTGAAGCATTAAGGTTAACTTTAACAATCACCTTCTTGAGCCAACACCAGTCACCCCCGTGCCATATTTCAAGCATGAATACGGGATTTCATAGATAAACCAATCCAAAAAAAAATAATGGAATCCAAAGGTTAAACAAACGCCACCCTCACCATACCGTGACCATACAAAAACCAATGTCAAGATCACAAAATTGAACTAAGCTTGGAAAGCCTCCAAATTTCATCATTATCCTTGAGGAATTTTCCATCTCCTTATATTTAGGCTTTACCACAATCCTTATAGATCACTATTCCCTTACCGATACACCACCCACGGGATTTAACATTTATCCTACCAAAACTAGTCAACGGATTCCTAGGCCTTTTGTAATGCCTCTCACTTACATAATTTTTTTTTTATTTTTTTTGTTCTATTTATTATTAACGGTTTCTATAATTATTCGTCCCACGCCGATGACATTCTATTTCCACATTTCTGTCATCGTCATAATTTGATGAATATCCGACATCCATACTAAATTCATTAATTCCTCATTTTGATTTTAGTATTTAGTTCACTCTTTTACGACAGCCCACGTAGGTACACTTCTTTCACCTCATTATCATGGTTATTTTTTTTGACGTATATAAGAATATGTATACTTATATAAATCCTTAACAAATGTATATATATGTATCATACTCTTTTTACAATCAAATACCCTCGATATCAAATTTATACATCACCTACAAGGTTTCTTAGTAATGTACTTCAGCACTCAACAAGACATAAATGTGATTATTATATCCCACCTAGTAATTTCATAAATCTTTACTTTACTGCTTGTGCACATTTCAATGCCAATTTTTTCAAAATCTAAATTCTACAAATGTCATAAAGGTTTTTCAGAAATATTCTATTAGACTTCCATGTAATTATATACTATATACACATCGTTATTCCTGTGTCTCTAACTGAGTAATTTGGAATAATTAACATGATCATAAAATCGGAAGTACAACTCTGATGTCACCATAGTGTAATTACTTTATTTTGACTTGACACCATTAAATTTCACCTAACTCAAGTTCAAGCTCTTGACATGAAATAAAGAATCTCAATCACGGAACCGTTTCTTGAGCCCCATGAAGTGCTTAGGGAGACGTGTTAACTACTACATTGTGCATAGTCTTAAATTTTTCTGTCACCCATGAAATTTCTCCAGTACCATTTCACATGATGGCTTCTGTTTGATGTTTCAAACCTAGAAATCTAAGTGTTGTTCTTAATCACTTGACACTTGTAGGGTTGAGCCATATTAGGGTTTTAGAATGTTATCGGATTTAAAAAGTTTACTGCTTGACATTCCCTATTTTTTCGAGTTCCTGTCATGAAGTTTAAATCTCTCTTTGGTCGAACAAGGGAGGAGGAAAGTTCTTGATTGCATAGCTGAGCCACTACTAACTCACAAAGTTCAATTACACTCAGAAATTTCCAACGAATGGTATGGTCTTGGTTGCATTGATTCTTTTATTTCTATTAACCCTGCACATTTACTATTTCTGTTAATTGGGGGAAAATAAATCTGAGGTCATTACTGTATTTATATCTTATTTTAAGTTTCCTTTTTAAACTAAAATGCTTATTCTCTTTCCTTGAATTTCGTTATTTCCAGTCCTATAATTTTTTTCTCCTTCGGTGATTTCATTATGCAAGTTCTGCTTTCGGGAGGGTAGGTTGTGGATTCCATTCCTGTGACCTCTTCCAAGTTTTCCCACAATGAGGTACTTTGAATTGAATACGTTTGAAATCATTTTCCTCTAATTTTTCTTGGGACTGAGCCCCCCCTTGTATTCCCATTTTCTAGTTTCTGAATTTTTTTCTTATTTTAGTCCCGTGGACAAGGGAAGAAGTTGTGGTTCCTTACCCAAAATTTGCATGGGACGAACCAGATATAACTGCAGTTAGTCCTTCCACAAACGTCCATGAACCCACCTATGCCAGAGACTTTGGCTCTACCGAAAATCTTTGGAACTGTTAGTGAGGTTGCTGAGCATCCCAGCTACATGGTATTCTCTGCTATGATTTATGTTTTTCTTTAATTAATATCAGAGGATATAAATTATCTTTTATATAATGTCTTATATTTGATTCTAAACTTATCCTAGTTTGATTTTCTTGCTTCTCTCAGGTACTGCAAAGAGGAAGTTCAACCGATTTAAGGTAAAACCTTACATTACTGGCTTAATGGCTCTTTACAGCTTTTGTTTCTAAGCAACCAATTTTTTTTTATATTTATCCAAGGGATGCTAATTTAGTCACTGGTAATGTGCATGTGTATTAAACCTTCATCATCTAATTTCAAGTAAAAATTGGTGAAATCGAATCTGATTTTAAATTCGTCTACCTCTCTGCATTGATTTCGTAGGTTAGTATCATTTCTTTAGAATGTTTCTTCAATACGGACTATCTTTCCAAAATTGCCAAAACATGGAATATAATCGATCATAAATTTTAACTCAGTTCCTGTACCTTTCTTAGTTTGTTCTGCTTTGCCAGAGACAATTTGAATTTGTGATAAAATCGGGACTATTTAAGACATTTGTATAAACTCTCTTCCATTCCACATTATATGGTAATAGTTTCTAGGATGGAATATTGAGGTTCCCTTTTTACTAATTTATGTTAATGAATTAATACATGTGTATAGACGTGCTTTTAATATTTTCCTCTGGATTTCACCACTCATTTAAGATGATATAATTTATACATAAATAATTTTATTACCATGTTAACAGTAGCATACATATTTCTTACTGATATGAATTTTGTTGTGACTGTTCAACATGATATATAGAAACATAGCTTGTTGAATGACTTTCCATAGTCTTATATAAATCTACTACACTCTATTTTCTTTACATTAAATATAGAATTATATATGAATCACTTAGTGTAGTGCTCCTTTTTTTTACATGCATCGATTCACATTAGTAATGTTTAGTCTTTCATTACTACAGTTGGATAAAATCTAGAAATCTAGTTTGATTTTCTTCATGGATCTAAAATCTAGAATTCTTATCTCTATATGCTTTTGTTATTCATAGTTTTCAAAAATAATCAATCATAACTTCTTTTACAACAGAATATCCATTAAACTAAGGTTTTTCCTTTATCGTTTATGGATATATGTCTGCTAATTGTAGATCTTACTGATTCAAAAAAAAATATTAGGGATTTGACTTATGAAATACAAAATATTTCTATATATTAGTATTCTACTTATATTGAATTCCTTAAAGAATTTTATGATTAGTAATTATATTTTCTGCCAACGCTGAAGTGATATAAATATTAACATACTTGGAATAACAGTTTTCAGTATTTATTTATGTTCTCTACTCCCTGTAATTTATTTTCTTTTTCATAACAGCAACCAAGATTATGGTTCAGTATATAAAAAAATCTCATTCATATGTTTATACAATAATATGTATATGTCTTTGGAGTTCTATTCAATTTATAATAATATCTTTCTATCTATATTTGAATAGAAAAGTTTTTCATTTAAAATTCCTCACCTCAGATTTGAATCTGTCTCCAGATTCAAACTTTCTGGGAGTTGGATCTAACTAGATTTATGTACATATAACGATGCAGATTTTAGTATGCCTACTGAAATAATATCTGTTAAATCAGATTTCAGTATGCCTACTACAATAATATTTGTTAAATATATTGACATGTACTAAATTTCTGTACTCCGAGAAATTTACTTTATGTAACATATACAAGCAACTTCCAAATCTTTCACCACTATTTATTTAACCCTTTTTAACTAAGAATTTAGTAAACACGTAAATGGAAATAATATTGAATGGTAAGTTTTCCAATTAACCGTACATACCAATTGCTACAACTAGTTCCACCCAACCTTAGAGTTTTCTCTTCATAACTCACCCCTGATCTGAGACCTTCGCTCCCAGTGATAGACAACCCTTTGTCTATCCTAGAGTAGCTTATTTAAGTTGTGCTTTCCCAAGCCTATTTCCAATTTCTGCGTCCAGGAATTTCAGGATTATTTCTTCCTGCTTTGCCTAGGCTTTCCCTCCTAGAGGTACTTTAAAGCCGTCTTTTCTTCTTTTACAGCTTTTTCTTCCTCTTCCCAATTACTTTCCTCTTCATTGGGGAAATTAGATTTTTATCTCCAATTCTAATTTTCGTAATATTCCTTCTAAGGATTTCTAGAAGGTGTGGGAAAGTATCACCTTATCCATATCCTCATGGATCTAGGTTTCAGATCTCAATTCTCAATCTAGTCATTGCACACATACTTGTTTCATTTATTTTTATTAATAAATAAAATAAATCCACACATTAGTTCTCCATTGGGGTCCACTTCCCCTTTGGACTTATTCAATTGTCAAATTAAAAAGCATACAAACTTGGGGTGTTACACCTTTAGGCATGTTCCTCAAACCACCTCCTCCCCAGATTCTGAAACCATCCGAAAATTTCAGAGCTCAAAATCGAGAACAATCCCATCACACCATGGCTATCTAGAAAAATTCAAGGAAAGGATGAAAACCACTATCAAAACCTGAAAAAACCATGCCATTGACAGCGAGAGAACCAAATACCAACATGCATATGTCATGCATGTCAAAACCAGCTGGGAAATCACATATGGAATCTATTACCCGCAATTATTTCTCATGAATCTACTTGATCCTGCCTTACCTTTTCTTTCCTTTGTTTTCCTTTCATTTCCTTGTCCTTCCTTTTATTTCTTGATTTTATTTCTCCTCTTGGTGCTATTCTCCTGTCTATGTGTAATTCCAAAACTAAACTTGACAAAAAATCTTCCCAATTGATGCTCTGAGGTCTTTTTTTTATGAGGCCTCTAATTTCTTCAATTTTCCATTATTTTCCTTCAATTTCCTCCTCACATGCAACGTGTGATATTTAAACTTCCTTTTATCCTACTTTCCTTCATTTTCGTAAATAAATGTGCCAAAAATACTTTTTGCCTTTCAAATTCCTTACACATTTACCTTGCTAATTTCCCCTTAGCCATAAACACATCCACTAATTCCCACTAGGTTATCTTTTTCCAACATTGAGATTGGAATAAGTGTCCCTTAACCATGTTAGTATTTTTTTCCTTTATTAACTTTTATTACACGAACTTTTAAATCGATTCTAATACATTATATCCTTGTTATTTTTCTTCATTATATGTTGGTTATGAGTATGTTTTATGATAGATTTGATGTATCATTTTCATCATGTTTTGACTAGTAATTTAAAGTACAATGAATAAATTACCTAATATATGATAATGCAGTTATTGTTTTATGGAAACAATGCTTCCTTGCGAATCTTAGATAACTATGAGACCTCTATGCTCAGATTTGTTGTTACGAGTTGTAGATTACATATTTATGACATGTTTGACGAAATGTCTCTAATGGGTAGTAGGTTCCAGATCAAGCACTTGTATTGGTGACTGCATTACTATCTATGTTTTATTGTTATTATGAATTTCTATAAGTTTCATGAAGTTATGGGAAGTGGCTTCAGACCTAGCCGTAAAAAAGTGGCTCAGAATCCAAGGTCGTTGGCAAAGAATTTCCTTTGAAAAATGCATATTTTTTGGCATGCCTTATTGGGGGAGTGACTGAAAGGCCTCAGTCACATGCATGGCTTGTCATGTGAGCAGCTAAGGATCCAAAACATTGAGACAACACGTTCTCTTTGGGGTTGGACACCTAAATGGGTTGATTAGCTCTTGAAGTTTATGTAGCTCTTGAGGAAGGTCAAATTGGTTATGTTTCATCGGTTCCACTTCCTTAATTATACATGGAGATTTGAGTCACATCATAGTAGCCTCTCGTCACATGTTTATCCTAGTGGACTCATTAGCTTGTGTAAATGTGGATGAGGGTGTTACAAACATGACCCATACGAACATATACAATCCTTAAAATATTTTTTTACACAAAAGTGTCTTTCTCATAGAAGAACATAAGCTCCTAAGATAATAAAACATGTATTTATTTAATATAAAAGATAAAAAATATTTATACTTTGCTTACTTTGACATTGATATTTTTTTCTCCTATTTGATATACATGGCTTATTTAATGCTTACATCAAGATTTTTTCTTTAATTTTACAGTTTCATTTTTTTCAACATGTTTTTTTATTAGGGTTTTCTTTCATCTTTAAATCTTTTTGTTGTTATATATTTAGTTTTTTTCTCAATATTTAATTTAATAAATTGAAATTTATATTAATTAGTATTTTGTTTTCCTTTTTTAACTTACAATATTGAAAATCACATTTATACATTTTATTTTATTTTCTAACACAATTATAATTTTTTTAAGGATATCATTTTCTATCAAAATTATCTTGTTTTAATTTTCTATCATAATTATTATATCTTTCAACATTTCATTTTCTGTCACAATTACTTTTAACCCTTTTAATCCCTTTAGGCATTATATTTTTAAACATTTTTTTTGTCAAGTGGTTTTTGTTCATTAGATATTACACTAGGCTTGACCAGTGTCTTGAGAAATTGCGACCGAGGGGTATCTAAGTCGTCAAAACAACCCAGAGATTTCACCCGGCCTAGACCACACCAGCTCCTAACATGACTATAATTTTTCCCATGGACTTCCGAACTAGTGATCTTCACATGATAGAGTGACTTAATAGTACACCCCATGAACATGTATTCGATGTCTCGTGGGCTTTAAACATTTTATTTTTAATCACAATTACTTTACACGATTTTTTAGTACTATCTCATGCATATCATTTTCTATCACGATTTCTTTCTTCATCACATCGAAAAATGATCAAATTGAGCTAGTGAATGAGTGGTTAGACTAAATTATTTAATAATTGGTTAAATGAGGTAGTAAAACAATTACTATAAACTTATTAGACATGATTTCCACGAAACCAACAAATTCAATTGGTTTAATTTCTACCCCTTGTAAAATGGTAGTAGAATACCAATTATGATAGTGTTGCAAAAATTTCTCCCTATGATTTTATCTATGGAAATTGTCACACCTCCCATTTTCCTTCCACAAATTTTCTTTTTTTTTTCTATCTTCTCAAGTTTAATGCTAATAAGGTACTATATTATTACTTTGTAGGTTTGAATAGATCAAAATTTTCTTTTCAATTACTATTCATATATCAACTCTATCCCACCACATGGGAATTTATTTGATTTGTAACAAATATAATTACATTAAACATAACATAATGGTTTTATTTTATCACCCGCCACTTCCATGTTCCATCTTCGTTGTATATAATCAACCTTTGAACCTTCAATATATTCGTATCGGTGGGGTCGATTCGGTTCCACATGGGTACCATATTGTTATATTCCCATGGACCTATGTGAAATCAATTCGGTCATCCATGGTTACCCCTCATTGAGAACATATAACCTTAGTGGGATTTAACTTACCCCCGTCGATATTTATGCGAGTCTGGAATTCATGTCCCCTTTTTTTTCGACGTCTTGTCAACATTTATATGAATTTGGGTTTATTTATTTTGGCCTCCACGTAACGCAAATTTATAAATTTGTTCAACGTAATTGGGAATGGCGACATCAATCTATCTTCCACGAAAGCTTTTATAGGATCTTTAGTCTAGTCGTAGAGGTTATAATTGGTCTCGTTCCATTTGTGATCATGTGGGTTTGCTCCACGTAGTACTGGATTCATCCCACCAGCTTACCTTGTTACCAAGGCAATTTCCATGGCGTGGCCAGATCGCTATACATTTATTTCATTGCTTGTCATATTAAATGTTGAACGGATGGTGTACATGACCCATTAAACCCCTCAATCCGTGGCTTCACCCTTAGGATCTTGCCATGTGGACGACTCGGATTCATCTGGTGCGTTAGGGCTTCGTTGTTCGATTCAGGGAACATTGATATAAATTCAACATGTTAGTTTGCTTGGCGGTTCTTTTCCCTTCCTATTTTCTTGGTTCGTCTCTTCACAGTGAGTTTCAACGCCATGGACACTGAGCGTGATTCGGTTCAGTCTTCGACTTATCCCTGTGCTTCAATTTGCAATTTAGGTAAGATCATTTCAGAGTTTTGTAAATTTACGCTCTGTTCTTACCATTTAGCAGGCTTCCCTTCTCTGGTTTAGAATTACGCTCACTGCTTCGAGCCGGTACCGAGATTTTGGATTTAAAAGCATTGTTTACTGTCGTTCAGATCTAGATTGTTATATGTATAACGAGTTGCTATATTTTTTTTGCAGAGAATTTGTTTTCTTCACTCCAGTGATTCGATTGGCTTGGTTTAAATTCCTAGCCTTTTTGTTTCCCTACACGTATTCTTAGAAGCGAGACTGAAAGTATGCCCTTATGGCTTCGGAGCCTTACCCTCCACCTTACTCTCAACCGAAGGTTGCTACGAGGGCATTAGTTTGGCGCTAGAGGGACTCTATCCTTCTTGGCACTCTGGTTAGTTAGCTTCTTTCTTTGACCATTCGTAGGATGCAATTCCTATTGTTCGTTCACTGGAGTGTTATCTTTGTTATTCAACTTTTGACTGCCAACCTCTATTTATGAAAAATCCCTATTTATATGTAATAGGTCAAGGATGGAATAGGGGTTTCTCCCTTACCATGTAACTATTACCTTCTCGGTAATTATTTTAACTTTGTTCATGTTATTCTTACTCTTCATGTTCTCCATCGTATTTATATTGGGGTTTTGTCTCTTGCAGGTAATTTCGACTTGCGTCGTGTTCTCTCTCTCAAACCGCTGAGAGAAGTGACTCCCTTAGACATTAACATTGTCTCCTATTGCCACTTGTAGGTCGGTATTCACCGAACTCCGGTTAGAGGAAATCTGTTCTTCTCTCCTGGTTATATAATTTCTTTTCCGACAGTTTAAAAATTGTATTGATAAAGTTGTAAATATTTTGACAACTATAATTGTTAAATCCCAACCCTGAATATTCATTTATATCAATTCATGGAACATTATAAGGTTGTTCTCAGGCCACAGTGGGCTTGAAATCGTTGGATTGTTTTATATATAAATATATCTCTGTCATTACTGGATTTTCATAATACCCGTTTTGATTACGGTTATTATTATTATGTTCCAGCAGTACTCTCTCCTTGCTCATTTTTGACTTGGCTGTAACTTAATACTTAACTGATGGCATTTTCAATTTTATATATATCTATATACATATATCCAGCATTTTTTGTAGTTTATTTCCTTAAGGCTTTCAGGCCATACAATTGTTAAACTATATTCATAAATGTGGTGGTATTTTAATGAATAATATACTGCTCTTTTCCATAGTGTAACGTCAGTTTCCAGCATTCTGGTAACTCCACAATTTGTTATGGTGTTCCAGTAATTGTTCTGTCTAAAACATTTTCGTAGCAGGGAGATTAGTTGTTCAAGGCAATTGTATGGAGTTCTCCTACCACACTGGTTTGTAGTTTTTCTAGTAACAGTATCTAGGTCTCTTCAATAATTTTGGGAATATTATAAAATAATTGCCAGCCCTGCTCAGTACTTTCGTTTGTTTATTTGCACAGGATATTTGTCTAATTATCTATAGGTGGTGTAAGAATATCTATCTCTATATTTATGTCTAGGAGACATTTCATTTATAATAGGCTACCATACCCCACTGCCTTTGGTTTGTATGATAGACTAGAATACATATAGTTAACTATATTCTGCTATTGTCAAATCTGCATGTTGTTTATTTACTTAACTTTCTTCCATCTACTAATTCTATCCTCAAATGCAGTAATAGTTCTATATAATAAATATTAGTGAGCAGCCCCATGCTAATTGATGTTTACTTCTTTCTGATGTAGAATTAACTTCTTATATGTTTTTCTTTACATATGAACAATGTGCTGACCCTGAAGTCAGTTTATACCATTTTTGCTTTCCCGTTAATTGTACAGTTTAAATTACAGTTTACATATGACAATCTTTAAAATTGGTACAGTGGCTCTCACACTGCTTATCCTACTCATGTTCATAATTTATACTAATATATTAGAAGCAGATTAAAGTTAAATCACAAATTTTTCCTGTGGAGAAATATGTATCCTCAGATTTAAACCAACACTGGTTTAGAGATTCTGTTGGATTCTACTTCATAGATTTATTTTATACAACTATGTAGAATTATAAAGGTGAATTCCTTCTGATTAATTCTGTGAAATGTAGCATTTATAATTCTAATATACAATCAATTTTTATATGTAGCCAATTCATACTATAAGAATTAAACACATCAATAAATCTAGAGACATACCACTCATGAAATTGACCAACCTCCCAACCTTAGAGTCCTTCTGTCTCCCAAAACTCACCCCCGAGCTGAGATCATCTCCTAGAACAGATCAACCTGTAATCTGTTTAGGAGCAGCTTATTTAAGCTATTGTTCCCCAAAGCCTGTTTCTAATTCTGCGTCCAGAATATCAGGATGCTTTTCTTCCTGTTTGCCTAGGCTTCCCATTTTTGGGATTCTTTAAAGCTGTTTTATGCTTTTCCCAGCTTTTCCAGCTTTTTACCTCTTCCCAACTACTTCCCTCATCATTGGGGAATTTAGATTTTTCCTCAAAAATCAAATTTAGAAATAATTTCTTTCAAGGATTTTTGAAAGATTGTGGGGGAAATATTTGCCTTATCCATCCTCATGGATTTAGCAAGTGATCTCATAAATCTCATTTTGGTCAATCTGCACAACATCATTTTATTCATTTACTCAATTAAATATTTAATTACATTCACAAAATATTTATCCTTTGGGGTCCACTCCCCTTAGGATTAAAGTTCAATGTCTAGCTTTGAAATTCAAACACATAAATTGGGGGGGTTACATATTCCCCCTTTGAAAATAAACACCATCCTCGGTGTTGTTATTCAACTACTAGAGTTCGTTTTTCAAACAAAAATGGATATCTTTCCATCATTTCAGCTTCCCTTTCCCAGGTAGCTTCTTCAGCAGTAAAGTTCTTCCACTGCACCTTTACTCTTGCTACTGTTCTGTTTCTCAATTCAATTTCTTCCCGCTCCAATATTTGAAGTGGTTCTGGCAGAAACTCCCCTTCTGGTTCCACCTCTACAACATTCCAATCAACTATGTGAGAAGCATCATGGACATATCTTTTTAACAATGAAACGTGAAACACATCATGAACTCTAACATGGGGTGGTAAGGCCAGCTGGTAAGCCGCTGGTCCCACCCTTTCTAATACTTCAAAAGGACCACAATATCTAGGAGCCAGTTTTGCATAGCTTCCAGCATAGAGTGTACTCTTTTTGGGTTTAATACGCAAATACACATAATCCCCCACTTTAAATTCTCGGTGCACTCTTTTCTTATCAGCATAGTTTTTCTCGCGATCTTGTGCTGTCTTGATGTTTATTTGTATATGTTTAACAATTCTTTCCATCTCTTTTAAAGCATCTGGTCCCAACATTATTTTATCTTCTGGCTGGCTCCAGCTCAAAGGAGTACGACATTTTCTTCCATACAGTGCCTCAAACGGGCTCATCTTGATAGAGGATTGGTAGATGTTATTATAGGCAAATTCAGCTAAATGCAAGTAATATTCCCACTTTGATGGCCTATCCATCACATACATTCTCAGCATGTCCTCCAAAATTTGATTAGTCCTCTCTGTCTGCCCATCGGTCTGAGGGTGATAGGCAGTACTAAAATTCAATTTAGTGCCCATACCTCCAAATAGCCCTTTCCAAAAAGCGGCTGTAAATTTATCATCTCGGTCAGAAACAATCACTTTTGGAACCCCATGTAGTCTTACTATTTCTTTCAGGAATACATTCGCGACCTGGGCAGTCCCAAAAGTAGATTTCACTGGTATAAAATGGGCAGCTTTTGTTAAAGTGTCTACTACCACCATCACTGAATCATGTTGGTATTTGGTTTTGGGTAATCCTGTTATGAATTCCATGGAAACGATGTCCCATTTCCATTCTGTAATCGGCAAAGGGTTTAAAAGACTAGCAGGATGCTGATGCTCAACTTTGACTAGTTGACATTCCATGCATCTAGTTAAATATTCTGCTACATCTTTCTTCATTCCTAGCCAAAACAACTTCTTTTTCAAAGCTGTTAACATTTTATGATATCCTGGATGTCCTGCATATGGTTGTTTGTATATTCATCTAAAATCTCTCTTTTCAAGGAATCTATATTGGGGATATACAATCTGTTTTTGTAGCAGATCAGCCCTTTTTTGTTTTGAGTATAAATAGTCTTCTCCTTCTTTAGTAGTTTCACCAATAATGTTTCATAACTTAAATCTTGGTTTACTGCCTTTTTCACTAATTCCTCTAAGTCAAACTGGGCACTACTTCCAAAGATTTTTATATTTTGACAAGCATTTCTGCTTAAGGCATCAGCAACTTTATTTTCTTTCCCCTTGATATGTTTTATGTCCATATCAAATTCACTTAAAAAAAGACAGCCATCTGGCTTGTCTAGCATTCAAATCAGTTTGGGAAAAGAAATACTTGAGACTAATATGATCAGTCATCAACGTAAATTTCTTTCCAAGGAGATAGTGTCGCCACATTTTCAAAGCATGGATAACAGATGCTAATTCTAAATCATAGGCACTATAGTTCTGTTCATGTATTTTCAGTTTTCTAGATTCATAGGAAATAACTAAATTTTCCTGCAAAAGAACTCCTCCCAACCCCTCTCTACAGGCATCCGTACATACCACAAATTCTTTATCAGGATCTGCAATCTTCAGTATAGGGGTTGTAGTAAGTTTTTGCTTTAATTGGTCAAAACTGTTTTGGCATTTTTCAGTCCATTCAAATTTGACACCCTTCCTTTGTAATGATGTTATGGGATGTGCTATAGCAGAAAATCTCTCCACAAATCTGCGATAATAACCGGCAATCCCCATGAATGATCTCACTGCTGAGACATCAGTTGGTACAGGCCATTCTTTTATAGCCTTTATCTTTTTAGGATCAACAGCAAGGCCTTGTTCAAAAATAATATGACCCAAGTATTGAATCTTATCTTTATAAAATTCACATTTGCTGAACTTGGCATATAGCTGGTTTTCCTGCAGGGTTTGCAATACTATCCTTAAGTGTTCTTTATGTTCCTCCCCACTTTTTGAGTAGATTAAAATATCATCTATGAACACAAGGACAAATTTATCCAAGTATTTATTTAACACACTGTTCATCAGGCCCATGAATGTGGCAGGGGCATTTGTCAACCCAAAAGGTAGGACTACAAATTCGTAGTGACCATACCAGGTTCGAAAGGTTGTTTTGTTGATGTCTTCTTCTTTAATTCTGAGCTGGTGATAACCGGTCCTTAAGTCAATCTTCGAAAATACCGAAGCTCCTCTCACTTGATCAAAAAGATCATCAATTCTGGGCAAGGGATATCTGTTTTTAATGGTCAACTTATTCAGTTGATGGTAATCAATGCACATCCTAAAAGTTCCATATTTCTTTTTCACGAACGGCACTGGCACTCCCCAAGGAGACACACTTGGTCTGTTATAACCTTTATCTAGCATTTCTTGCAATTGCATTTTCAGTTCCATCAGTTCAGGGGGGCTCATTCGATAAGGGGATCGGGAAACAGGTACTGCTCCCGGCACCAGATCGATTGAAAGTCAATCTCTCTTTTGGGGGGAAGATGAGGAATCTCATCTGGAAAGAATTCCTTAAACTCTCTTACTACTAGCACAGCATCCAGCAATCTTTCTTCAGGTTTCTGTTCTATTTCTTCCACATGTACTGCATAAACTTGGTATCCTTTTCTAGTTGTTCGTTTTAATTGCAGTGCTAATATTTGTCTTACAGCGATAGGTTTTGGTTTTCCTTTAAGAATGAAAGGTTTCCCTTCCTCATCTACACAATGCAGAGTCTTATCCCAGCAATTCATTAAGGCTTTCTTCTTTTCCAGCCAGTCCATTCCTATTAGCAGGTCATATGAACCTAAGGGCAGAATGTTCAAATTTACTTCTGTGTGAAAATCATTTAATTTTATTGTTGTTCGAGGCAATTTATGTGTTACCTTCCTCTTAGTTCCAGTGGCCAGCTGAACCAACCATGACTGTTGAAATTTTTCAGGTTTCAAATTACATTTTTCTACTATTTTTGGGTTAATGTAACTCAAAGAAGCACCCGGATCAATAAAAACTGTTACAGATTGGTCAGAAATCTTACCCTCTATTTCCGCCATGGTAGCTTGATGTTTTGCTTGTCGATTTTCCAAGGCTGCACTGATAGTTGGTATATTTCTGGCTATGTCATTTACTGTGGTGGCTTCTCGATCTCTCATAATCATCTGAATGTTTCGATGAGGACAATCCCTCAGAAGATGGGGTTCTCCACATCCCCAGCATTTCAGGGGTTCCCTCATTTTCATTGTACCCTCCTTCCTATTGTCTCCATCTATTTGTTTTGAGGCCACTTGGGACTGAGCAGTTTGACTTTCTTTGGGTTTATTAAACTTTTTCCGCTGATGATCTCTGCCAAAATTCTTCAAATAAGCTGGTTTCTGCTTCTTCCCTTTGAATTCGCTCTTATTTACCCAGTTTTTCCCATGTTTAGTTTTGCTTTTGAACTGTTGGTAGCACAATATAGCTTTTCTAACAGCTTCATCCATTATTTTTGGGTTATCAAATTCGATCTTCTCTTTGTATACAGTAGGCAAACAATTTAAAAACCTTTGTACCTTTGCCTTTTCTTCCCTTATGTAGGGTACATATCTCAACAGATTTGTAAAATTAGTAACAAACTCATCAATCGTGAGCTATCCTAGTCTAAGTTCATGGAATTCCTTGGCTTTATCATCATAGTAACGTTCATTCAGATATCGGTTTTTGAACTTAACATGGAAATCTTCCCAAGTAACTATATTTTCATCAATGGCATGCACCATTTTCGTCTCCTCCACCACAAGGTAGCCTTACCTTGTAGCTGGTATACAGCTAATCTGGCCTTCAGATTGCTTTCATATTCATAGACCTGGAAATACTTAATCATGTTCAGCAACCAAGCTTCCGCATCTTCCTCCTTATCCCCATCATAGGAGGGAGGTTTGATCTTTCGGAATTCCCCCTGTAATTCCTTTTTCTGCTTATACTAATGCCTAACAGCATCATCATCCTCAGACTCAACAGTCTTCCTCTTTCCAGAACCTTCGCCTTCTTGGCTGTTCCGTGAAGTTAGCTCTCTGATGAGCGTTTCCTGCTCCTTACTGGCTAATGACAACCTGTCATTCTGGCTTCTCAGCTCAACCATTTCTCGTTGCAACCTGTGCAACATAGCCATCACCGGAGCGTTGGGATCTGGTATTCTATACTCATCACACAGATCCACATAAATTTCTTCACCTTCTGCCATTCCAGTACCACTGTACATTACACAACACAGATCAGTAAAATTTAAAAATTTTCCACAATACTCATTTATACAGGGAACACACAGCAACAGTGAGCACAATGACAACAGCCCAGTTTTTTATAACTTGGGCTCCGATACCATTTGTCACACCTCCCATTTTCCTTCCACAATTTTTTTTTTTTTTCTATCTTCTCAAGTTTAATGCTAATAAGGTACTATATTATTACTTTGTAGGTTTGAACAGATCAAAATTTTATTTTCAATTACTATTCATATATAAACTCTATCCCACCACATGGGAATTTATTTGATTTGTAACAAATATAATTACATTAAACATAACATAATGGTTTTATTTTATCACCCGCCACTTCCATGTTCCATCTTCGTTGTATATAATCAACCTTTGAACCTTCAATAGATTCGTATCGGTGGGGTCGATTCAGTTCCACATGGGTACCATATTGTTATATTCCCATGGACCTATGTGAAATCAATTCAGTCATCCATGGTTACCCCTCGTTGAGAACATATAACCTTAGTGGGATTTAACTTACCCCCGTCGATATTTATGCGAGTCTAGCATTCATGTCCCTTTTTTTTTTTACGTCTTGTCAACATTTATATGAATTTGGGTTTATTTATTTTGGCCTCCACATAACACAAATTTATAAATCTGTTCAACGTAATTGGGAATGGCGACGTCAATCTATCTTCCACGAAAGCTTTTATAGGATCTTTAGTCTCCTCGTAGAGGTTATAATTGGTCTCGTTCCATTTGTGATCACGTGGGTTTGCTCCATGTAGTACTGGATTCATCCCACCAGCTTACCTTGTTACCAAGGCAATTTCCATGGCGTGGCCAGATCGCTATACATTTATTTCATTTCTTGTCATATTAAATGTTAACAGATGGTGTACATGACCCATTAAACCCCTCGATCTGTGGCTTCACCCTTAGGATCTCGCCATGTGGACGACTCGGATTCATCTGGTGCGTTAGGGCTTCGTTGTTCGATTCAGGGAACATTGATATAAATTCAACATGTTAGTTTGCTCGGCAGTTCTTTTCCCTTCCTATTTGCTTGGTTCGTCTCTTCACAGTGAGTTTCAATGCCATGGACACTGAGCGTGATTCGGTTCAGTCTTCGACTTATCCCTGTGCTTCAATTTGCAATTTAGGTAAGATCATTTCAAAGTTTTGTAAATTTACACTCTGTTCTTACCAATTAACAGGCTTCCCTTCTCTGGTTTAGAATTACGCTCACTGCTTCGAGCCAGTACCGAGATTTTGGATTTAAAAGCATCGTTTACTGTCGTTCAGGTCTAGATTGTTATATGTATAACGAGTTGCTATATTGTTTTTGCAGAGAATTTGTTTTCTTCACTCCAGTGCTTCGATTGGCTTGGTTTAAATTCCTAGCCTCTGCATTTCCCTACACGTATTCTCAGAAGCGAGATTGAACGTATGCCCTTATGGCTTCGGAGCCTTACCCTCCACCTTACTCTCAACCGAAGGTTGCTACGAGGGCATTAGTTTGGCGCTAGAGGGACTATATCCTTCTCGGCACTCTGGTTAGTTAGCTTCTTTCTTTGACCATGCGTAGGACGCAATTCCTATTGTTCGTTCACTGGAGTGTTATCTTTGTTATTCAACTTTTGACTGCCAACCTCTATTTATGAAAAATCCCTATTTATATGTAACAGGTCAAGGATGGAATAGGGGTTTCTCCCTTACCAGGTAACTATTCCCTTCTCAGTCATTATTTTAACTTTGTTCATGTTATTCTTACTCTTCATGTTCTGCATCGTATTTATATTGGGGTTTTGTCTCTTGCAGGTAATTTCGACTTGCGTCGTGTTCTCTCTCTCAAACCGCTGAGAGACGTGACTCCCTTAGACATTAACATTGTCTCTTATTGCCACTTGCAAGTCGGTATTCACCGAACTCCGGTTAGAGGAAATCCATTCTTCTCTCCTGGTTATATAATTTCTTTTTCGACACTTTAAAAATTGTATTGATAAAGTTGTAAATATTTTGACAACTATAATTGTTAAACCCCAACCCTGAATATTCATTTATATCAATTCATGGAACATTATAAGGTTGTTCTCAGGCCACAGTGGGCTTGAAATCGTTGGATTGTTTTATATATAAATATATCTCTGTCATTACTTGATTTTCATAATACCCATTTTGATTACGGTTATTATTATTATGTTCCAGCAGTACTCTCTCCTTGCTCATTTTTGACTTGGTTGTAACTTAATACTTAACTGATGGCATTTTCAATTTTATATATATCTATATACATATATCCAGCATTAGTTTATTGCCTTAAGGCTTTCAGGCCATACAATTGTTAAACTATATTCATAAATGTGGTAGTATTTTAATGAATAATATACTACTCTTTTCCATAGTGTAACGTCAGTTTCCAGCATTCTGGTAACTCCACAATTTGTTATGGTGTTCCAGTAATTGTCATTATGTCAACTTTGGTAGAGGAGTAAAATCCATGTTTTGAAAAATTAATTTCCCTAAGAAATACAAGGCTACAAATATGAGTGTTTTACCATAGATAGAATTTGGTAACACTATCATAATTCTTATTCTACTACCATTTTAGAAGGGGTAGATATTAAACCAATTAGCCTTGTTAGTTTCATGTAAATCATATCCAATAAGTTTCTAATCACTTTTTGGAGGGTAATTGAATTTCTCTTCATTTCCAACCCTATAGGTAGATGTATCTAAAGGACGAGGGTCACTATGAGATAGTTACAAACTACTATGGACCATATGAAAGTCTTTAGTGTGTTGGATATCTTTCCTATATATTGGTTTTCTTAATCCACTAAAAGACCCACCTAATGTTTCAAGTCTCTTAATTAAAGAAAATTGTAGGGTCAAATTTTTGCATTACCATCCCCTCCCAAATTGATGGATATGGATAGATTTGGTTGCATTGAAATTAATTATTGAAATAAATAAAATGTGAATTGTTCCAACACTTAGCTATTAATTTTTCTTACAATGGAAATATATGAAATATGAAAATTGAGAAACTAAAGACTACTTCCACACTTATAGCCTTGAGAACAACATTGCTTTCGGAGGGGGAGGATAATTGGTGTCTGGGAACAACATGAAACATAAGGTCTATTGGGATTTTCATTTGAAAATATTTAAATTAAAAAATATAATGGGAAACCATACGAATGAAAGATGGGGTAAGAAAGGAAGTGATGAAGAATTTTTTTAAGTATACTAAGTAAATTTCTATGAAGTTATTTCAAGTAAATGAAATAATAAAAAGCTTCAAATTTATTTTTTGAATGTTGATTCATTAGTGGAAACATGGATATGCATTAATAGATGTAAATAAGCAATGCTTAAGTTATTTATGTTAATAGTACCTTTAGTGAAGTAATATATATAATTAGGCACACCAAATATTTATGACAATAGCTTGGTGAACAAATGAATGGACGTACATGGAAATGGTTGATGTGTTAGTTACTATTTTTCAAGAAATGGCCATGACATAGTCATATTACTAGGTTGTAGTTCTAAAACTTGATTATTGTAAATCATACTTATGAACATATTTATCTAGTCCACAAACAATATCTAAAAAGTTAGAAATAACTATAGATTGTGTGTTAAGTAATTTTAATTCCAGTTAATCTTTGTCATTGAATGTAAGAATTTTAATCGAAGCTAAAACTTAAGTTCATAATTTCCTTCTCCCTTCAATTTTCCTTAAAAAGTATTAAAATATTTAACTAGTTGGACTCTTTGATACATAAAGAGTCATAGCAAAATATTGGATGTAAACACTAAACCTATTTATTTTATTGACATGTAGAATTGATTTATGGTTGGAACATTGAAGAAAATGATGAACCTTGGAATAAATTTAAGGGATCCATAAGAAAAATTATATAATTATTAATAATAAAATATTTACCTAAATGTCTTTATAATTGGTAATACAATTAATATTATAATGATTCAAATGATGTATAATCAATATGTGTGATTTCAAAGGAAAAGTGAGGCGCTAGCCCTTATATGTAAGTCAAGTATAACCCTAAACATACAAATGTTTGATAGAAAACATTTAAAACAAATTATACATATTCTTGTTCTTAAGTATGAAGCTATACATAAAAACTTATTTATGCAACATTTAAAACAAATTATGGACATTATGTTTTTGATTATTAATTTAATTAGTTACATTACACTTATTATTTAATTATTTGTGCTTTTATGAAAATTGTATTGAAAAATGAGGGCACATACTTGGAATGATTGATCACTAGTTATTATTTTTCAAGAAGTGGCCATGACATGGTCGTATCACTAGGTTGTAATTCTCAAAAATGATGAATGAAGATCATACTTATAATTTATCTAACCCACAAACATAATCTAAAAAATCATCTAAAAAGTTAAAAACAATGAAAAATTGTGTGCTAACTAATTTGATTTCCTTTTAATGTTAGTAGTTGGAGGAAAAAAATTTAATTAAAGCTAATATTGAAACATAGTTGTGTTATCCCTTCAATTTTCATAAAAAAAATATTAAATTATTTACATAGCTTTATCTTATTAACAAGGTGGAATCTATGATAGCCGAAAAATCATAATAAAATATTGGATTGAAACATTAATCATATTTATAAGATTGACATGTAGAATCAATTTATGGTTGGAAAATTCAAGAGGTTATGAAGTTTGGAATAAATTTAAGGTATCCACAAGCAATTAATTATATTTGTATCATTATTGATAATAAGATCTTCACCTAAAAATATTTATAATTGATAATCCAATAATCTAAGTAATATTATAATGATACAAATGAAGTATAATTAATATATATTATCTTAAAGGAAAAATGAGGCATTAGCCCTTACATGTAAGTGTATCACCCAAAATTTTCAAATTTTTGATAAGCAACATTTAAAACAAATTATTCATATTACATTCTTAAGTATGAATCTATACATGAAAACTTTTGCTAAGTAACAATTATAACAATTTATACACATTATATTCTTTCTTATTAATTTCCACTCTTTACAGTACACTTATTATTTAATTAATTTTACTCCAAAAAAAAGATTGCATTGAGAAGTGAAGAGACTTATATCACTTTAAACTTCTTATGAATTGCAAAAAAGAAAACATAATACATAAGTTATTCTTATACCATTAAAAGAATATTTTGGAGGAGTTGAACTTGGGGTTTTCATTTGCCTGGTTGTAACTTAAACCTATATAACTCATATTTTAAATATAATGTATTCATACTATCATATTTTATATGTTGTTTGGCTTTATTTATGCCTAATTATTAAATGTTTTATTATTTTTTATTTTGATTAACAATTTATAATCTTTTTTATTTTTATCATATTTTATGGTTGGGCTAAAAAAACATATGTAATTTTATACTATCCCTAAAACCCTCCTTGAGATAAAAATATAAATTGTTAAGATAATAAAAAATGCATTTATTTTAATATAAAAATGTTGTCATTTTTTCTCTATTTGATATACATAGTGGGTTTGATGTTTGTATATATTCATATGTAAATTCTTTTAAATATTTAAATATTAAACTAAAATTTATATTAATTATTTTTTTAATTTCTTTTATTTATATTAATTACTTTTATTATTAAGAAACATATTTATATATTTGTATAAATTTTTCATTTTCTATTCCACTTTTTTTTTTTTAATTCTCTATCATAATTATTATACGAGGACTGTTACATTTCATTATCTATTACGTTTATTTTACCCTTTTGAATATTATATCCTTAAAATATTTCATCTTTTATAACCACTCATTTGTATTTTCGAAATATTGCCTTTAAAATATTATTTTCTTCCACAATTACTTTCCTCATAGTGAAGTTAAAGTATCCTCTATTTTCACAATTAAATTGAGGGCTCGATGATCACCCTCCCACACATTTCAAACATTTCTCTTTCACGTTTCCACCATTTTGTGTCTGCTCGTTCATGATCACGGTGGACTCTGAGAGGCATAAAGGTGACATCTGAATGTGGCTATAAATTATCACATAGATTGTTTTAAAAGTCTTAAGATTTGCATCAAATAAAGGTAGTGATCATTAATGTGGGCTGCTATATTTCACATTATTTGTTTTTGGATGAGTCAAATGATTACTTATCTTTGGATTAGTAAAATGATATGTTTAGCTTGTTTTAGTATTGTTTTTGAATTTATAAAATCATGTTTTTAATTTTTATTAGTATTAATTAGGTTTAAAGAAGAGGTAGTTCTAGAAATTATTAATTTTTTTTAGAGAGTAAAATATAGTGTGTTATTTTTTATTGTTTAAATTATATTTTTTAATATATATATAATGAAATAAAAATTTTAATCATAAAAATTCAATTTTTTCTATAAGTAAATATATATAAAGTTCTTATAGAAATAATTAAATTAATATAAATAAAATTGATTGGTTATGACAAGATTATAACATGATACTTCAGAATATGTTCATTGATTTGTTATTTCCTTTCAAAATCTATATATATTATTATGTTCATCAATTGATTTCTGATAATATTGTGGCTTTATGTGGCACAGAATCCGAGTGAAAGCTTCCATACTGCAATAAAAGAGTCATGGGCAGAAATAAAAAAAGTTGCTTCACAGCCTGGAGGCTTGGAAATCCTAAAGCACACATTCAACACTTGCAGGTAAGAATGTTTCCAAAGTATCAAAGATCCCAATTTTATTCAAAATGGTTTTCAACGCTAGGAGTTTGATGGATTGGTTAGCAGCTGCATACGATGGATTGGTTAGCAGCTGCATACGATTCGTCTGAGCCAGTGAAAGAGGTAAAGACAAAATAGTGTTCTTCAGGGAAGAAATTTGGGCAAAAGTCAAAAAGATGTTTCCTCCCGTGTGAATGGCATATTGGAACATCTGCTATTTCAATTTAATAATATTTTAGAAACTGCTGGATAGTTAAAATATTTTAGAATTTCATGGATAGTTAGAGAAATAGATTCAGCTATTATCACTTCAATTTCAAAATATCTCTGAAACGACGAAAATAAAAAATCAAAGTTAACCTCTTTAAAATTAATTGAACGTTGAGTGCCATATTTAGCTGTGTATAGCAGATATGCAAGACCATCGATGGCTTTCCCAAAGGCGCACACACAACAATTATGACCTTGCATTTACATCTTCCACCACCAATGATACTTGTCTGGACCTTCAACTAGATATCAATGAGGGGTGGAGTTGGGAAGTTTGGTGCTTATTTTTTCTAATTAAAGCCAGCTAATGTCAAGCAAAGCTAAAGTAATCAAACAATCCTGCAACAATCTTTAACTAAACAACTTGAACCGATTGTCACTGATGGTATTGATGTTATGCCTGCAGAAGTGCACTGAAATGGTGATGCCATTTAGGTCAACCCCAAATACGACAATGTATCCCTTACATCTCTTCGACATTAAATCCATCGCAGAGAACTGCAAGAGAAAATACGGAGTTAAACCGAGGCCCCATTGGATCGCAAGAGAGTTTGGTGGCCTTGTAAGTTCTCAATCACATTTATTCTAAATCTTTTTAGTTTTACCATAATTAGTTTTTTTCATTCTTCTGTTTTGTTTGAAGCTGTTAGTGGATATTTTTTTTTTGGTTGATACGCAGAAAGTAAGAAGGGTGCTGAAACGTTTTGAAAGCAACATAATCTTTTCCAACGGAGTACGAGATCCATGCGTAAAACCTCTTTCATTTTATATATCTATATATATATACGCTTGAAAAAGCAATTTCAAAGCGATCGTTAGAGATGGACTTATTAAATCTGTATAGGTGTGGAATCACGTAGTGCGATGGAGAGTATATCCGTAAGATTATAGGTGACCAATGAAGGTAATTTATGTATTTAGGGGTTTTAGAAGTGTATTATATTAGATATTATTTTTTGATTTAATTGTTTTAGGAAAAGTTTATAATTATTTTTATAAGAGGTAATTATGATTAATTTTTTATGATTTTTTAAATAGTTCAAAAAAAAAGATAAATCACTAAAAATTAATTAATTAAGACTATATTTCATGAAAATGATCATAAATAAATTACTTTCTTAACTAAATTAAATAATATAAAAAATAAATCTTTCACAAATAATTAAATTAATGATAGAATATTCTAATGTAATATTCTTGTGTTATCATTTTGTGATTTTTATATACAGTAGGAATCCATGGCCAAGACCTAAAGTTTTCAAAGAAGATCCGGATAGGCCGAGAGAACAGCGGTGGAAAGAGGTGGAGATCATCAGAAAATGTGTCACACAGTACAATGATGACCTATTCATGAGAAAAGATTATTAATTGGTGCGTTGATATTTTGGGAGTTTAAGGGCGTGGACGCTCTCTGTGGGATGATCATCATCCGTTTTATGCTAATCAGGCTTTTTCTTTTCGTTTTTTTAATATGATATGATGAATTTGCGAAAGGGTGATTAAAAAAAAATTAATATGGATTAGAAGTTGATGTTTTGAGTTAACAGTTTAATGAAATTGAACTTCACATTTATAGGCTAATTTATCATTCATAAAATTATAAATTAATTATTAAAATTATATAATTATTTATTAATAATTAGGGATGTGTAAAATTAAAAAACAATTTAGAAAAATAATGTCTATTATAATAAAGAAAAAATAAATATGTTGTAAATTAATTGTTGGAATATTAAACAGCAGATGGATGCAGACAAAGCAGAAATAGGATGGTGGAACTTAAATGGTGACGGGAGCTCTTGAGACACAGCAGTGGCGGTAGCAACTGCATAAATTCTGATATGAAGTTTGAAGGACGGATCGCAGTTGTAAATCCTTACTCCACGCAACCTCACCTTCACTTATCAACAACACCCACCGCTTTCAATTCTTTGCCAACCATATTTAATACACAATGAGCAAGCACCATTCTTGGAAGTAGCAAGGATGGGCAGCGAAGGAGGAAGATGACCCACCGGAATGAGTGAAGTCATCTCCTCTCCGGACCTACTATAGCAAATCTGGGGGATAAGGGAACTCACTTGAATGATCTCCAAGCACTCCACCGAAAGTATAAAGGAAATAAGGTTTCAAACTTTAGCATTAAGTTTTTAATGTTTTCTTTATTATTTACTTTTACCACGGCACGTGTTTTATTTTAAATTTGGTTATATATATTATAAATATGAAATATATATATATATATATATATATATATTGAAATTGTTCTTATATATATATATATATATATATATATATATATGACATGAGCGCATTGTAAAGATTGTCCATTGTATTGCATTGTAATTTGACTGAAGGTTGTAAAACAGAGAGCACTGTGTGAGTAGCAGTGAATAGAAACAGAGAGACATAGAAGGAAAAATTGAAGCGTTGTGTGTGTGTGGAGTAGCCACAACATTTTCCGTTGTGAATCCAAAACATCTTAATTCTAAAGAATCTGATGTGAATCCAAAACATCTTAATTCTGAAGAATCTGATTTTGTAACAGTTTAACTATTTTATGAAATAGAATTTACATTTCATCTCTCTGTGTCCACATTTAATTTTATTTTAATCTATATGTTGTGAAAGAGGAATTTTATTTCCTCTATGTGTTCGGAATTATCCATAAATTCTAACATGGTATCAGAGCTAGTCTAGGTGCTCACTGAACGAAGCATAGATCGCCCTTCACTGCAGAAGTTGTAAGAAGTTTGTTGAAGTAGATTTCTTCAGCAGAGAAAGCTTTTGTTCGTTTTTTTTACACAGTCAAGAAAATTTTCGTGTTTGCACGGTCATGATGGAGGCAGTAGACACGAGTCTGAAGAATCCCCAACTTCCACAGTTTAACGGGGAGAACCATGAATATTAGGCAATCACGATGAGAGCCATGTTTTCTTCACAGGACATATGGGAGCTAGTTGAGAATGGCTACCCAGAACTAGCAGACGCAGCAACGCTGGCTGCTTTGACAGCAACATAAAGAGATTTTATAAGAGATAATAGGAAGAAGGACTCCAAATCCCTCTTCTATCTCTTCTAATCAGTGCACGAGAATATTTTCCCAAGAATTGCAACAAAAGCAAAGTCTAAGGAGGCATGGTATATTCTTAAAACAACCTATGAAGGCATGGAGAAGGTGAAGACAACAAAGCTGCAAATGTTGAGGAGAGATTTTGAAACTCTCTATATGAAAGAGTCTAACACTATAGACTCATTATTCACTCATTTTATTGGGTTGGTTACCCAGATAAGGTCTCATGGAGAGACACTTGAAGAAAGAATGATAGTGGAGAAAATATTGAGAATTCTACCCTCAAGATTTCATGCCATAGTTGTGGCAATAGAAGAGACAAAGGATCTCTCAATATTTACAGTGGATGAGCTTAGTGAATCCCTGATGTCTCATGAACACAGACTGAAAATATGAATAGATTCTTCATTGGAACAAGCTTTCAAGACTCAAATGTCTTTTGGCCGAAGCAGAGGTCAAGGAAGATCAAACAACAGAGGAAGAGGCAGAAGCCAAAACAAAGGAAGAAATAGCCTTGCAAGTTCAAGTGAAAGGGGAAACAATCAGAACTAGAATGAAGGCTCAAGCCAACATCAAGCTCATGGGAAAAGGTATGATAAATCCCAAGTCCAATGTCATTATTGCAAGAAATATGGGCACTATGCCAATGAATGTAGGAAAAAGAAAAATGGCATGAATAATAAGCAGAACGTTAATTTTACAAAAGAATAAAAGAACCAGAAGAATGTGTCGTTAACATGTAATGTAGCACAAGATAGACAAGATAATGTATGTTTCTTAGACTCGGGTTGTAGCAACCACATAAATGGAAACATAGCAATGTTTTCCAATCTTGACGAAAATGTTAAATCTGAAGTAACAACAGGAATTGATAGTAAGATCTATGTAAATGGAAAAGGAAAAGTAAGTATCCCGGCAAGAAATGGAGAATAGAAGTTTGTGTCAGATGTATATTATGTATTGGGCTTGAAATGTAATTTGTTAAGCATTGGAAAGCTCATAAACAAGGGCTACAATGTATTCTTTAAAGATGATGTGTGCACAATCATGGACATACCTCCAAGCAAGAAATTCATTGCAGAGGTGTAGATGACAAGCAATAGGATGTTTCCTCTCAAGCTTAGAACAGACTTGAAGGCAAGAAGAAATGTAGCAGCTGTAACACAAGAGATCTTTCAAGAGGAAGTGAAAGATGAAAACTGGTTATGGCACTTGAGATTTTGACATCTCAATTTCGGAGGCCTGAACTTGTTGCAAAAAAAGGGAATGGTAAAAGGATTATCATTGATTGAGAAACCGGACAACCTTTGTGAAGGCTACATCTTGGGCAAACAACACAGAGAAAGCTTTTCAGTAGGAAAGAGTATAAGGGAAAAAAAACCCTTAGAAATTGACCATCCTTATTTTTGTGGACCAATGAAAACACCATCTTTAGCTGACAACAAATATTTTTTGACATTCATAGATGATTACGCCAGAAAAACATGGTTGTATTTCTTGAAACAGAAGAATGATGTGTTTGAACAGTTCTGCTGCTTCAAAGCTCATGTTGAGAAGTAGAGTGGGCACTACATCAAAGTGCTAAGAACTGACAGAAGTGGAGAATACATCTACAAAGAGTTCCTACGTTTCTATAGGGAGAATGACATACACAAACAATTTACCACAAGGTACACACCACAAAAAAATGGTCTCACAAAAAGGAAGAATAGGACCATCATGGACATGGTTAGAAGTATGTTGAAGGAAAAACATTTGGCAAATGAGTATTGGACTGAAGCTATAAATTGTGTAGCGTATATCTTGAATAGATGTCCAACCAAAGTTGTCATGAACAGAGTTCTGAAAGAAGCGTGGAGCGGCATAAAGAAGCATGTCACCCACATGAGAGTATTCGGTTGTGTGGCTTATGCACACATTCCAGATCAACTAAGGAATAAATTGGACAATAAGGGGGAGAAATGTATTTTTTTTGGATACAATGATGAGTCCAGGGCATATAAACTCTATAGTCCATCCACTAAAAAAGTAATAATAAACAGAGATGTGAAGTTTATTGAAGAAGAAGCTTGGGATGGAAGCTTAGAGAAAACAGTGAACGTGAAGACATGTGTGTCTCACGAAGAGGAAGAGGAAGGGACAGCAGCAAATAATCCTTCCTTGGTGGCTCCTCCTCCACCACCGCAAGCACAACAAACCACACCACAAGCTGGAAATATATCAAACTTGATAAATCAAGGAAGTTCTTCTCCAAGCACACCACAGGGAACTGAAACTCCCTCTAGTTCAAGTGGAACTCCAAGTACACCAAGAAGACAAAGATTCAGAAATATGAGTGAGATTTATGAACAAGGAGAGGTAAATGATAATGCTAGTCTGAACTCTTTATTTTCTTTGTATTGTCATGTTGATGACCCAATTCATTTTGAAGAAGCTGTAAAAGAATAAAAATGGATTGAAGCAATGAATGAAGAGATTGGTGCAATAGAAAAGAGTACTACATGGGAGCTAGTGGACCTCCCTAAAGGTAAAGAAGTCATTGGAGTAAAATGGGTCTATAATACCAAGAGAAATGTTGAAGGAAAGATTGAAAGGCACAAAGCAAGACTTGTTGTCAAAGGCTACAAGCAGCAACAAGGAAGAGATTATGAAGAAAATTTTGCACCGGTTTCAAGAATGGAAATAGTGAGAACAATGTTGTCCATAGCACCACAACATAAATGGAAGGTTTATCAAGTGGATGTGAAATCTGCATTCATGAATGGAGTGTTGAAAGAAGAGGTATATGTTGAAAAACCTGCAGGCTATGAGATTGAAGGCCAAGAGCACAAAGTATCCAAATTGAAGAAATATATGTATGGGCTGAAGCAAGCACCAAGAGCATGGTATAGCAGGATAGATACTTACCTGACTGTAAATGGATTTGAGAAATGTGATGGAGAACCCACACTCTACATAAAAGAAAATCATGGTAAGATACTTATTGTTATTTTATATGTAGATGATTTAATCTTTACTGGCAATGAAGTTTCTCTCATTGTTGATTTTAAAACAATCATGAAGAGTGAATTTGAAATGAATGATTTGGGTTTGCTTAGATATTTTCTTGGAATAGAAGTAGAGAAAAATGAAAATGGGATTTTTATTTCCCAAGAAAAATATGTTGAAGAAGTGTTGAAAAGATTCAACATGCAAAACAGAAAGGCAACAATAACTCCAACTGTCATGGGGTTAAAATTGAGCAAAGAAGATAGAAGCAAGGTTTTTGATCCAAGTTTGTATAAAAACATAGTTCACAACCTCATGTATTTGACTGCAAATAGGCCGGATATTATGCTCGTTGTAAGTTTAATTTCCATATTTATGGAAAGGCCGAAAGAGACTCATTGGTAGGTAGCCAAGAGGATTCTAACGTATGCGAAGGGGTATGGTATTTTCTACTCCTCATCTGAAAATTTTAAATTTATTGGTTACACTAATAGTGATTAGACTGGAAGTGTAGATGACAAGAGGAGCACATCTGGATATGTGTTTCATTTGGGATCGGGAGCCATTTCATGAGCTTCCAAGAAGCAACCAATAGATTTTTTATCAACAGCAGAGGCAGAATATGGGGCAGCAACAGCAACAACATGCCAAGCAGTATGGATGAGAATAATGCTCAGATATTTATGTCATGAACAGGACAAAACAACAACAATTTACTGTGATAACAGCTCAACGATAGCTTTATCAAGGAATTATGTCTTCCATAAGAGAACAAAGCATATTGATGCAAAATTTTGTTTTATAAGAGAATTGGTTAATAATGGTGAGATTGTTTTGAAGCACTGCAGGACAGAGGAAAAATTTGTTGATATCCTCACAAAACCATTAACACAGAAGAGTTTTAACTATTTTGGAAAATGCCTGGGTATGCAACAAAATCCAGCAGTTAAAATTAAGGGGGAGTGTTGGAATATTAATTCCAACTATCGACACACAGCAGATGGATGCAGGAAAAGCAGAAACAGGATGGTGGAACTTGTGATGGGAGCTCCTGAGAGATAGCAGCAGCGGCGACATAAATTCTTATGTGAAGTTTGAAGGATAGATGGCAACTGTAAATCCTCAGCTCAAATTTTCACTCCACGCAACCTTGCCTTCACTTATTAACAACACCCACCGCTTTCAATTCTCCGCCAACCATATTAAATACACAGTTAGCAAGCACCATTCCGAGAGGTAGCAAGGATGGGCGGTGAAGGAGGAAGATGACCCACCGGAATGAGTGACGTCATCTTCTCTCTAGACCCACTACAACAATTCTGGGGGGATAAGGGAACTCACATGAATGATCTCCAAGCACTCCCCGGAAAGTATAAAGGGAATAAGGTTTTGAATTTTAGCATAAAGTTTTTAATGTATTTATTGTTATTTACTTTTACCAACATTTACCACGGAACATGTTTTATTTTAGCTTTGGTTTTATATATATTATAAATATGAACTATTTATAATATATATATATATATATATATATATATATATATATATATATATATGTCGTGAGTGCATTGTAAAGATTGTCCATTCATTGTATTGCATTGTAATTTGCCTGAAGGCTGAAAAATAGAGAGCTCTATGTGAGTAGCAGTGAATAGAAACACAGAGACAGAGAAGGAAAAATTGAAGCGCTATGTGTGTGAAGCAACCAGAACATTCTCCGTTGTGAAACTAGAACATCATAGTTCTGAAGAATCCGATTTTGTAATAGTTTAGTAGTTTTATGAAATAGAATTCACATTTCATCTCCGTGTGTTTGCATTTAATTGTTTTTTAATCTTTGTGTTGTGAAAGAGGAATTTTATTTCCTCTGTGTGTTTGGAATTATCCATAAATTCCAACATTAATTAGAAATGAAAGAAATGTGTGTGATTAATATGTTTAAATGTTATACTTAAAAATATATTAATAATAAAAAACTATTTTTCAAATAACCTTCCAAAAAATCACATCATAATTTCAAGAGCCTACACTTTTTGAACTACTCAATGTAGTTCATTATCAGGAGAAAAATGGTTGAGTTGATCCAAAACTATATATATATATATATATATATATATATATATATATGGTAGAGATATGCAACTGTCATTGACCAAAAAATCATAAAATAATATAATTAAACATTAGGAAAATATTAATCTAATAAAATATTATAATCATAGTCAAATAAATGTATTTGAAAATAAGAGAAAAGAGAGAAAAAATTAAAAATTAAAACAAAAAGTAAATACAACAAATAAATAGAATTAATAAATAATATAATTTCTATCAAACAAAAGATAATAAACACACCAAACAAATAATAATAATTACAGATTTTACCAATTTTATAAAACAATATTAATCATAACAAGAAAAAAAAAAAAAAAATCCATCCAAGGTAAAAACTAAAATAAACTAACAATTAAAAGAAAATAAAACTAATAAAAATTATAATAATAAAATAATAAAAATCATAAAACAATAAAAACCAACTTAAAAAAAATACAAGCCAACTTAACCAGCAAAAGGAGCCTTAAATAAATACATATAGAAATATAAATATAAATTAAACCCAAAACAACAACAACAAAAAACAAAAAAATAAATCAAACAAAAGAGACACAAAACCAAGGAAGGAGAAAAAGAACCAAATCAAAAGTAGGAGGAGAATTTTTTTTATATCACTTTTAATTACAATTTTTTTTATGACGATCTTATTTTTAAAGGAAATTTTATATCACTTTTAATATTTCCTTTTACCATTTTCATGTAACTTAAAAGCAAAAAAATACAATATATACCTGCAAATATTGAAGCTAATGCAATTAAACTTTGAAGAGATTAGGGTGAAAAACGTGTCATTGCTTATTTTTCAAAAAATATAACGTTTTAGTTTAAATTTCAATAAGATTTTGCTAAAATGATGTCTAAACTATGGATATTAGATATTCCTGCACTAATTCCATGGAGGAGGAAAGAGATTCCATGAAATTACAAGAATATTTTGTTAACAAAAAATATTTAACCAAATAATGATAAGAAAAAATACTAATCAAGACTATAAAATTAAGCATGCATGTTCACTCACCAAATACATATTGATAGAATTGATGAAGAAATTGGACTATAAAGACTCTCACTAAGCTATAACTCACTCACATAAAGAAAACAACTATTTATAAAAACATAATCTTGAAACTCACACAATCCATTATGTCAATTTCTCTATTATCTTTAATTATCTGGCTTGATGGGGAAATGAATTATTTACTTCTCTTATTGTGATAGCTACATTATTGCTAACTAGCTGAATTACTAGTTAAGTAATTTTATTGTTGTTGTTAAATAAAAATACTAAGACATTTAATGTTATTTTAATAAAAAAAAACTGCTATGAAAAATAATTGGACAATAAAATTAAAAAGCTAAAAGTAAATGTTTCCAACAACTGAAAAGAGGTTGGGAACAGTTAGAAACAGTTACCTACTCCTCTAGGATAAAGTACTTATTCTAGAGAGGAGTAGGGGTTCTGTGAATGGAAAAAGGAAAGAGTGAGAAATTCTTGAGTTGGTATTCACTAGCGGGATTACACAGAAATTTCCTAAGACTTCTGGTTTTGACTGGACTGGGTGTCTCGAGGTCACAACAGAAGATCTATTTTCCATTGTTAACCTGAACCAATCAGTTTTGGAGCACGGGGGCAAGGAGGACGTAATAGCCTCACTTGATGGTTGGGAGGACCACAGCTGAGTAATTTACATTCAGATAAGTGTACATGTAGAACTAAACCTGATAGTTACATGGAAATTCTTATTTGCTAGAAATATTTATCAGAATGATGGGAAATGTAGTGTATAAGCTGCTATATTTTTCAATTATTTTACACCCTAGAAATATTATCCTTCTCTGTAGTAGATGAAATTACAAACAGAGTAAAATTACTATGATGTTTCTTTCCAATAAATTATTGTTATAAAAGAACGCGGGAGTTTCTAGAAAACCATAGCAATATTTCATGAGAACGGAATTAAATATCAGAAAAACAGAAAAGTGAAGCTAAGCAAAGATGTTAGCTTATATGTGCTTTTCAAAGTAATTTCGACTTACCATGAGGAATCAATACTATATCAAAAATAAATCAGAGTATTATACATTGCCGCAAAATAAACATTTACTATTCCAAATCCTTATCTTTATACAGATATATTACACTATGCCAATAATTCTGCTAATGGGTAAGAAGGATTAAGAGTCTTGTTTACCAATATCTCGAAGCTGAAAGATTGTTATTTTTAACTATGTAATGGTAGAAACTAGCATTAATAGTGGAATACTGTCAGGTGAAGGGTTAGGGTAAATAACCCAATCCCTAAACCTAGTCGTCCCTCACATATATAGAAAATACACGAACATCGAAAAGAGTGGTGGTCTGAACACCTTGGAGAAGTAAAGGAGAAAATGATATGTGCTGATACAAAGTATACATTTATATATAATATTATTATGCATATCATATTAGTGTTAAGCTAGGGTTTATCCAAGAAAATAATTGCATGAAACAACTTCAAAAATATGAGTCGTAGCCAATAGCACAGAAAGAAAATTCATATTTGGCCTTGAAAACGTTTAGACAACACAGTGAAAACTTCAAGAAACTACACGTAGATTCTATGTAACAAATTTATATATATATATATATATATATATATATATATATATATATATATATATATATATATATATATATATAATCTAGAAGTTCCACTCTGTGGTATCAAACCGAAGATTATTACAAAATAAACCCTTTTTTTTTTAAGAAAATAAGTTACAATTTTGCATAATCCCAACAGACAAATATCACAGAAATGTTCCCGTAGGGAACCATTAATATCTGAAAAGATTATTCGGCTTTCGAGACCAATCAACAGGGTTTGTGTACATTTTGCATCTTAGAGGCCGAATGGACAAGGCGGTGGAAAACTCTCGTGCATACTTGATAAAATCCTGAGTGAGTTATGTGACATGCTGAACCTTGAACCGAAAAATGTTTCCGCATAACAAAACTATTGCTACGAGGCTTCAAAAGGCTTACCTACTGAAACAATTGAACAGAAATGATTAGAATACATTATGGCTACATAGTTTAAACTGGAAGAAAACGATAAACCCTATTTATCAATTCAGTTTACCTGAAGAGAGTGCCAAATAAAGTGGTTGCTACTACCTCGTGAGCCTGTATCACAGGGAAGAAAAAGGGGATAAATATTCATAACGTTTTAACATCCAAACCCCAGTTAAATGAGTAAAATGGAAACAGAGGTTTTAGCAATTGAAAACACATAATACAGGGGTAAAAGAGGTAACCTGAAGACATAAATGAAGTGGTGACTAGGCGAAACAAAGCATTGTGGGAAAACTTCATTATTCAACCTGTTTATAAGAGGAAAACCTCCTGCAATTCCTGAATCAGGCTCGGCGCTATCATGGGCAACCTAGTCGAACTTTGAAACGGAGATCTGACATAATGGTGGAGAAAACCCCAGTGAACAATCACAATGCCGAAGGAAAAATGACATGCAGAATAGCCAAATACGTGGAGATAGGGCTTGGCGAGATTGCTAAGGCCCAGTTCCCGCCTCGGCCAGTTTTCATCGAACCAAAAGCATTCAATCAACGACATAGAAGGTGTGTAGCAACCTCGTGATCTTCGCAAGCTATGAACACCGCACATGTGTCACAGATATTTCCGTAAGTATATCAATGTGCATAAATGCCAGTACTAACAACTAATTTTGCAATTAAAAACGATATGACAAGTGTAGTGGAGTATTATTAAATCTAGATGGTTCGATAAACTATTTCCAATGTTTTGAGTCAATTAACATATATATATATATATATATATATATATTTCTATTGAATGATTTATGTATAAGAACCATAGTAATGCCAAAAATTAACACATTGCTGAAACGTTTATATTAATATATCTGTGATATTAGATTTGCAAGCATATTTTACATGGTTACATGGCAAAGTTTGAATAATTACTATATGATAAAGTCATGAAGGATAATTTTTTTTTTATGAGGTTTGTGATGGTTGTGACAAGTGGTACCAGAGCAGCGTTCATACGCTGGGACCCTCAGGGTCAAATAACGATGAAGCTATGTGTAAATGATGCACAGGGAGAAAATAATTTGGCCTTCTAGTAGAAAACACTATGAGAAGAGGAACTCCGATACAGCCCCCTCAAGACACAGGGGAACCCCAAGTTCAACCAGTCATGAACCCAGAGATGTGGGTCCAACTAAGTGTTGAACATCAGTAGAAAACAAGTAAGTTGTTAGAAGAACAACAACACCAAACTAGATTCTTGTTGAATATTGTCCAACAGCTGCAGGAGGAGATGGTGCGAGTTCGAAAAGATAATGAGCGCTTACTGCAAGACTAGGAAAAGATTTTAAAAATTCTGTCAGATAAACAAAACCAAGAGGTGGAACACCCCGATACTGAAAGAGGTATGTAGGAAGAAAATGAGCAACAAATAGGAAATAATACTTCCGAAAGGGTGGAAAGAAGCCCCTCTCAACGAAGCAAGAATAAAACTCTTAATGAGGTAGAATCTGGCAACTTGACTGATCCACAAGAGGTCAAGAGACAAAAAGTAGAACATCGAGGAGAATTTTGTAAAATAAAACCACCGATATTTGATGGTGAGGCTGAGGAGGTGGCAGAAGCATGGTTAATAAATATGAATAAATATTTTCAGGTGTATGAATATAATAGCAACCTGAAGGCCATATTATAAATATACCAACTAAGAGAGAAAGCCACTCTGTGGTGGGAGGAGGTGAAGAATATACGTAGTATTGAAGAACAATATGTCACCTAGGAATCATTTCAGTAATACTTCAAGGACAAGTACTTGACTGAAAGATTTTATGATGAAAAGGATAAAGAATTTCATGATCTAAAGTTCAAATAGATGACCATGGATGATTATATTACTAAGTTTACCTCCTTATTGCGCTACATTTCGTATCTTCGAGAAGAGAAGGCTAAGGTGCAGAGATTTCTGAGTAGTTTTCCAACACACATGAAAGAAATAATAGAATTTGTAAATCCTCGGACTATGGATGAAGGCATTCTTAAAGCTCGAATGTGCTATCAATAGTCTAAGGCGAAAGGGGAGGTTGGCAATACTTGGCAGCCAAAGAAAGGACAAAGAAGTAATTCAAATTTCAAGGGTGCCAAAAGTGGCAACTTTAAGAATTCTTCACAAAATTTTGGCAGCAAACAGTTTCACAGAAATCATCAGAGGAATAGATGGCCAGCAGAAGAAAAACCTCTAGAAGCATCCAGCAAGGCTAATCAAGGGCAGGTAAACAAGCCACCTTTACAATGCTGGGGTTGTGGTGAAGCGCATTACTACAAAGCTGCCCACAATGAACAAGAAGTGATGTTGTAGAAAATTTGTAGGAAGCTTCTACTATGGGTGATGTAGCACGAAACATTCCCCGTATTAATGTGGCATTGGAGGATCGGCAAGCGGATTATCAGCCCACGATGATTGAGCTAGAAGGTAAAATACTAACTCAGCCTATTTCTATTTTAGTAGATCCAAGTGCAATTCTGAGCTATATTAGTCCCAGGGTGGTAGAGTTGTGTAAAATGAAAGATCAGAAATTTAAAAGTTCTTGGCTAGTGCAGCTAACCACAGGGGCAAATCGTAAAGTGACTGTTAAAATCCCAAACTGTATATTAGAAATTTCTAATCAACAGTTGCAAGTAGATCTGAATATTTTACCTTTAGGATCATACAATGTATTGTTGGGCATGGGCTGGTTGGAAAAGCATTGGACCCTAGTAGATTGTAAGGAGAAGGTTATTTATTACAGAATGCATGATGGAACCCAAAAGGAAATCCAGGGAATTAAGAAACCATTGCAGTTGCGCCCAATAACAGCATCCCAATTGAATAATTGTATAAGGAAGGGGTGCTGGCTATATGCTATTTAGGTGGGATATGCAGATTCTAAGGAGAAATCACTTACGGTGGAAAATATACTAGTAGTGCAATAATTTCTGGATGTTTTTCAAGAAAATATTCCTGGGTTACCACCAAAAAGAGACATTGATTTTACTATAGAATTAATTCCTAGAGCTTCTCCTGTGTCAAGGGATCCTTATAAAATGAGTGTGCTGGAATTAACAGAGTTGAAGATGCAGTTGCAGGAACTGCTAGACAAAGGTTATATTTTCCCAAGTGTTTCACCTTGGGGAGCACCCGTTCTGTTCATGAAAAAGAAATATGGGACCATGTAGATGTGTATGGATTACAGGTAGCTCAAAAAATTAACAATCAAGAATAAGTACCCTTTACCAAGAATTGATGACCTATTTGATCAAGTGAAAGGGGCCACTGTGTTTTCCAAGATGGATCTGAGATCGGGCTATCACCAGATTCGAATCAAGGAAGAATATATTTGCAAGACAACATTTTGTACAAGGTATGGTCACAACGAGTTTGTAGTGTTACCCTGTGGGAACACTACAATAGATATCTTAATCTATTCCAGGAACTAGGAAGAGCATAAAGAAAATTTGAGGACTGTGTTAGAATTGATAAGAAAACATCGGTTGTACGCAAAGTTTAGTAAGGGTGATTTCTTTAAATCATAAATCCAGTATTTGGGACACGTTATTTCTTCTGAGGGAATTTTTGTTGATCACGAAAATATCAAAACAATTATGGAATGGCGAGTACCTCAAAACATGGTAGATATTAGATCCTTTATTGGGCTAGCTGGATACTATCGAAGGTTTATTGAAGGTTTTTCCAGAATTGATTTTCCTATTACTTCGTTGCAGAGGAAAGGAAAAGTTTTCAAGTGGACCATATAATGCCAAAGGATTTTTGAAAGGCTCAAACATCTATTGACTACAGCTCCTGTGTTAAGGGTAGCTGACTCTAACAAAGAATTCGAAATATGTACGGATGCAAGTAAAGAAGGAGTTGGGGCAGTCCTATCTTAGGAAGGCAAAGTGGTAGCTTATGAATCCATAAAGTTTAAGGAACATGAGCAAATATACTCTGCTTATGATTTTGAATTTACAGTAGTAGTTCATGCACTCCAAGTATGGAGACACTACTTTCTGGGCAAATAGTTTTTATTAAAAATAGATCATAGTAGCTTGACAAGTTACTTCAAGCAAGTAGATTTGAACTCAAGACAGGCAATATGGAATGCCTTCTTGAGTGAGTTTGACATGGATATTCATCATGTAAAAGGAAAATAAAATCGAGTAGCTGATGCATTAAGTAGAAAGCTACATGGTATAGATGAGGTATCTTACAATTAGCTGGAAAATAGATTTTCAGAGTGAGTAAAGAGAGAAGCACAAAAATATTTCGAGTACCAGTTTTTGTGGCAACAAATGGAAGAAAGAAAAATGCATAGAGGCACATCTGAGTATGGGATAAATGAAGATCAAATGTTAACTTTCAAGGGTAAGGTATATGTTCCTAACCGTTTGGACCTGAAAGAGTTGATAATGAATGAATATCATCGCAACAATTACACAGGTCATCCGGGTTACCAGAAGATGTTGACCGTGATTAGAAAGGTATTTTTCTGGCTTGGTATGTGAAACAACATTGCTGAAAATCTAAGTAAGTGTTTGGAATGTCAACAGGTGAAGGTAGAGCATCAACATCTTGCAGGATTGTTATAGCCCATACCTATACCCGAATGGAAGTGGGAGGTCATATCTTTAGACTTCATCATAGGATTACCAAGAACAAAAAGATAGAATTATTCTATAATGGTTGTGGTGGAAATATTGAGTAAATTTGTACATTTTATACCCGTACAGTCTACTTACAAGACTGTAAAAATAGCTGACATTTTCATGAAGGAAATTTTTGGATTGCATGGCATTCCAAAGACTGTCATTTCAGATCGAGATGTTAAGTTTACTTCTTCTTTTTGGAAAACCTTGTTTTCAGGCTTGGGAATGCATATAAACTTCAGTACTGATTATCACCCCCAGACCGATGGTCAAACGGAGTGAGTGAACCATGTTCTGGAGGACATGCTGTGCATGTATGTGATGAAGCAGCCAACTAAGTGGGAATATTACCTACACCTTGTTGAATTTTCTTACAACAATGGGTATCAGGAATCTCTGAAAATGAGTCCCTTCGAGGCCTTGTATTGGAGGCAGTGTCGCATGCCCATAAATTGTAGTTGCCCTGAAACAAAACTAATGTTGGGACCTGAAATGCTTGCGGAAATGGAAGAAGAGGTGAGAAAAATAAGACAAAATCTGAAGGTTTCACAAGATCGACAAAAGATCTATGTAGATAGAAAAAGGTCTTATCGTGAGTTTGTAATAGGAGATCATGTGTACGTAAGGATTAAGACAAAAAGGAGTACTTTGTAGTGGGCCTCTTGTGCCAAATTGGCTCCCAGATTCTGTGGACCATTTGAAATTTTGGAGAGGGTAGGACCTGTAGCTTATCGGCTATCATTACCCATCCATATTCGAGTACACAATGTATTTCATGTGTCTTTTTTGAAGCGTTATGTACATGATTCGAAGCATGTAATTAATTGGTAGCATATAGAGGTAGGACAGTAATGAAATCCTAACTTGTAATGCAATTTTCTTTGCAATAAATTAACCTGAAAATTTTTATTGTTTCAGGTAGAATCGGACGGAAAGTTCCTGGTCGAGCCGCAATGCATACTTGACCAAAGGGAAATCATGCTCCGAAAGCGAGCTATCACCCAGGTGAAAGTGCAATGGAAGCACTTCAGCCTAGATGAAGCTACTTGGGAGGACGGAGGTTTCATGTGAAAGGCTTACCCAGAACTCTTTGCAGAGTCAAAGTGAAACACCGAGGATGGTGTTACTTCCAAGGGGGGAAGTTGTGACAGCTACATTATTGCTAACTAGCTGAATTACTAGTTAAGTAATTTTATTTTTATTGTTAAATAAAAATACTGAGACATTTAATGTTATTTTAATTTTAAAAAAAATGTTATGAAAAATAACAGGACAAGAAAAGTAAAAAGCTAATGTTAAATGTTTCCAAGAATTTAAAAGAGGTTGGGAACAGTTATAAATAGTTACCTACTCCTCTAGGATAAAGGACTGATTCTAGAGAGGAGTAGGGGTTCTGTGAATGGAAAAAGGAAAGAGTGAGAAATTCTTGAGCTGGTATTCACCAGTGCGATTACACTCAAAAATTTGCTGAGACTTCTGGTTCTAACTAGACTAGGTGTCCTAAGGTCACAACAGAAGATTATTTTCCACTGTTAACCCAAACCAATCAATTTTGGAGCATGAGGGCAAGGAGGATGTAATAGCCTCACTTAATGGTTGGGAGGACCACAACTGACTAATTTACATTCAGATAAGTGTACATGCAAAACTAAACCTTATAGTTACATGTAAATTCTTATTTGCTAGAAATATTTATCAGAATGATGGAAACAGTAGTGTATAAGCTGCTATATTTTTCAATTATTTATACCCTAGCAATATTATCCTTCTCTGTAGTAGATGAAATTACAGACTAGGTAAAATTACTGTGATGTTTCTTTCCAATAAATTACTGTTATAAAAGAATGCAAGAGTTTCTAGAAAACTGTAGCATTATTTCATGAGAACGGAATTAAATATCAGAAAAACAGAAAAGTGAAGCTAGGCAAATATGTTAGCTTATATGTACTTTTCAAAGTAATTTCGACTTACCAAGAAGAATCAATACTATCTCAAAAATAAATTAGAGTATTATACATTCCTGCAAAAAGAAACCTTTACTGTTCCAAATCCTTATATTTATACAAATAGATTACACTATGCCAATAATTATGCTAATGGGTAAGAAGGACTAATAGTCTTGTTTACGGATATCTCAAAGCTGCAAGACTATTATTTTTAACTATGTAATGGTAGAAACTAGCATTAATAATGGAAGACTGTCAGGTGAAGGGTTAGGGTAAATAACCCGATCCCTAAACGTAGTCGTTCCTCACATATATACATTAGAAAATACACGGACATCGAAAAGAGTAGTGGTCCGGACACCTTGGAGTAGTAAAGGAGAAAATGATATGTGGTCATAAAAACTAAACATTTCTATATAATCTTATTATGCATATCAGATTAGAGTTAATCTAGGGTTTATCCAAGAAAATAATTGCATGAAACAGCGTCGAAAATATGAGTCGTAGCCAATAGTAGAGAAAGAAAATTCATATTCGGCCTTGAAAGCGTTTAGAAAACACAGTCAAAACTTCAAGAAACTACATGTAGATTCTATGTAACGAAGTTATATATATATATATATATATATATATATATATATATATATATATATATAATCCAGAAGTTCCACTCTGTGGTATCAAACCAAATATTATTACAAAAAAACCCTTTTTTTTAAAAGAAAATAAGCTACAGTTCTGCATAATCCCAACAAAAATATATCATAGCAATGTTCCCGTAGGGAACCATTAATATCTGAAAATATTATTCGACTTTCGAGACCAATCAACAGGGTTTGTGTGCATTTTTCATCTTAGAGGCTGAATGGACAAGGTGGCGGAAACCCCCGTGCATACCTGATAAAATCTTGAGTGAGTTATGTGACATGTTGAACCTTGAACCCAAAAATCTTTCTGCATAACAAAACTATTGCTACGAGGCTTTCAAAGCCTTACCTGCCAAAACATTCGAACCGAAATGATTAGAATACATTATGGCTACATAGTTTTAAACTAGAAGAAAATGATAAACCTTGTTTATCAATTCAGGTTACCTAAAGAGAGCGCCAAATAAATTGGTTTCTAATACCTCGTGAGCTTGTATGACAAGGAAGAAAAAGGGGATAAATATTCATAATGTTTTAACATCCAAACCCCAGTTAAACGAGTAAAATGGAAATAGAGGTTTTGGCAATCGAAAACAAATAATATAGGGGTAAAATAAGTAACCTGAAGACATAGCCGAAGCAGCGACCAGGCGAAACAGAGCATTGTGGGAAAACTTCATTATTAAACCTGTTTATAAGAGGAAAAGCTCATGCAATTCCTAAATCGAGCTTGGTGCTGCCTGTTGGGGTTCCCATGTTTTAGCCAGATTGGAAAGACCAAAAGATGAGACAACATCATAACCACTTTGGGGCCCTAGGATCTAGCCCTCCTGAACCCGGAGAGGGATCTCTCCAATAAAACAAAGAATGGTATATCTTTGAAGCTCAAAATGAGATGTTAGGCTAGGTATGGAGCACAAAGGGGGGGATTTAAATGATTTGGTTGGTTGGTTGTTGGGTTAGTCATGAGATCATAGACTGAGAAAGTAATGGGAGAAAAAGGAACAAAACAACAGGATGTTTCAACAAAGAGGATAGGTCAAGAAAGTGCCATCCATTGGGCTATGTAGTCCTGAGAGGTAATTACATGCAACAACTAGCCAAGGCTTTCAGAGGGCAAGTCATCTACACTAAAGGATCTTTTTAGATAGATGGTGGGATGGAACATTAAGGATTGAAAGTGAAAGAAGGAAAGCAACCCAATTTTTGTCTATAGATCATGTCAGAGGTAATTTAACTCCAGACCTGTTTGGACATACTCAAAGGTAGCTTTGAATGGAGGGACAAAGGGGCAACTTATAGATCGGACCAGAGGTCATTTAACTCTAGGTCAGCTTTAGCATGCTCCAAGGGAAAACAGAGATAAGTTTAACAGAGCCAGGGTCTGTAGATCAGAGGAGGACTTTGAACCTTCAATGCTTTGACACCAGCAAGGACATCCAAGCAGAAAACCCCGAATTCATACATTAGATAGCAGGCAATGACATCTGCTACACTGGTTAAATTAGCTAAATTTACTCTTAGATAACGCATACAACAGAAAACATTGAAGGCAAGGAGAGCAAAGACATAGGGTACCTAACAAGGGTAAATCCTATGCCATATTTCTGATGCAAGCCGGCAGAAAATGAAACAGTATGAAAATGTAATAAACAGTGTTAGAAAAACATCACCAATAGTAATAGACCAGGATCCTATGAAATGTGCTTGATTAATTGATGCAAAACCAGTCACATACCCTGAGCTCAATGGCTAATACAGTCCAAACTTTCTCCTCCCAGCCTACTACATACAAACTACTCTGCTATTCCCTCCCAAGACTGTTCTAACAGTCAAACTGAATCCCCCTAACTACAACAGCAGCAACCGAACAACAACCTTTACAATACATTCTTGAGGATTCTTATAGCTCGAGTGGAGCAGAGAAAGTAGATGGAAAACCAAATGCAGCATTAAAACTCAAAAACAACAAGGAGGGCCAAGGCCCCATTCAGTTTAAATTTTGGGCATTTATCTCTGGTACTCGTTGGATGATGGACTGGTCTTCATCAGGTTACCATTTACTCCATGTACGTCTCTGGTGTACTGAACAAAATGAAGAACGATGATGCTAGGTTCTGCCATACTGTATAACTAATCCACGGGTAGCATAGGACTGTTGTCAGGGCTAAAAAATCTCCCTAGAACACGGTATAGAATGCAGACAGTATGGGCACCTTGTCCTTTTATGGAAGAACGTTCTGCTGATATGGAAACCCTGATAGTATGGTTTTCTGTGCATTGGACCTTCTGAGCGATCCACGGGGTCTTTGATTCTGGTACCTTGCCTTTGAATAATTGGATTAAGGCTTATAATTTGCAATTACAGGCCTTAAACACTCTATTTTTCCACTAATACTCTTTGTTGCTTTCTCGTTTGCCTCTGACTGCGAAATCTGTGCTTTAATGGATCTGGACAGGCTTTTACAGAGTTTGACCCTATTCTTTTGAATACGCAACATGTCATGGCTCCTTCCCAGGCCGTTCTTCATAAATACAATCTATGCGCATGCTCTTCCCTGCATTCTTTGCCACCGTGGCAGTGACTGTGAACAGAGGAAGCTTTCACCACCTGAAACCCTGCAAAACGCGAAAACACGTTAAGAAAACATGCACGGGGAGGGCGGCATGGATGACTGTGAAAATGGCAGCGTGGCCCAGACGTGGACGATGAATGCAGCGGATACTGTGGAGGAAAACCATGGAACAACAGGAAACGCACGGGAAGACGTCGAGACAGACAGTTTAACGTAAAACATTAAACTTTGACCTATGAATGGAATATATATAAAGGTACGGGAAAAAAATGTGATGGGACACATGGGAAGGGTGACGTGGCGGCACCAGTCAACGGTGGGACATGCAATTGAATCTGGACCGTCCAATCTTAGGAGGAGATCGACGGCTGGGGACATGGCGGAGGGCGATTGAATCTGGACCATCCAATCTCGGGAGGAGATCGACAGCTGAAAATGCATCGGAGGGCGATGGATGGTGGGCCAGGGGTACGGTTTCCTTGGGTTATCCCCCACGCAACTTCGTGGAGTGATCACCGTTGGATGGGCAGCTCTGGATCGGACGGTGCACGTGCATATCGTGTCGGGTTTTCTGCCAAACGATAACACGCGATGGGGGGGGAAGTTTTCAAACAGTGCTCGAGACACGTGTCGTTCGGCCAGTGGAATCACTCTAAAATTAAAAATACCGCCCAAGCTCCGAAGGCGGTGCGATGGAAATTGGTGAATTTTGAACACTGTTCGTGGTGCATTTTCGGGGACCACGGGGCGGGTGAAAAGGCTGACCGTTGATCTGCGGGTGAATGAACGGGGGATGATGCGATTGGAGGAGTGAATGGGTTGAACGGTGGACATTGTGGGGACGCAACGACCGTCCGATCTATACAGATCAACAATTTAAAACGCACCCGATATGGATTCTAGGATAAGCACCTTTCGCCTTGGCGCCTGGTCTTGGCACCTGGGTCACATGGTGGAACGGTTTTAGGGGGCTGGCCAAAGGGGGCTAGGCCTGCATAATGTTAAAATGTGAGCTTTTCAACCTTTTCAATGCAATTTGAGGCCAGGAAAAGGATAACGGTAGATGGAAAAAAGGGGATTTAAACCAAACAAAGTGTATTTGGAAGGTTTAAAGGGGATTTAGGATGGTTTAGGAGGACTAGTGGAGGGATTTGGGGGTAAAAAGGGGAACCTTTACAAAGGGAAAAAAGGGTCGGAAAGGGACATTTTGCAGGGATACAAGGGGCAAATGTAGGCCTTTGGGAGCGCAATTTTTTGCAATCAGAGAGGCTTTATAATGGGAATCAGCAGAGGGGATTTATCAAAGGACAAAGGCACAAGGAGACTTCAAGGATGATGTGTTTTTAGAGGAAATGCATTCCTTGAAGGCTCAAAAACATTTGAGCCCCCTGTTTTCTTGTCAAAAATTTATAGGGGGCTAACAGTGGCTCCACATGGGGATGGCTTCTTCTTGAAGGAGTCAAGAATTTAGAAAATAAATATTTGGTGTAGGCTAGATGCCTGGTGCTTGAGCCACCTTTATTCTTGATTTTGAGCTGCCACAATTGTGAAGACATCAATTTAGCAGAAAAACTACCCAAACAATCTTCCTACCCATCCTACAATCCTAGCATTTTTTCTTCTAGGGTGCATTTGAGCTAGCAGACCCTTTACATCATTTTTATTTTTTACAAACAAGAAAAAATAATTATTCTATTTCTACCCTTATTGCTCCATGATACCAGATTAAACTATTGGCCTCACATGTTTCTCTACCTAATCTAACATCTGCTGGGATTAAACTGTCCAGAAGATTTATTCTCTATATTCTACAACAGAAATTGAAAAACAGCCAAGTCAGGATTAGACTGTCTGACTTGCTGGACTTTGCAGAAATTAAAACACCTAACTAAATGCTCATAGACTGAGCTTTATTAAGCTTTTCCTACCTACCCTACTCTAACTGGAAATATCTAATGCTCTAGGTGATACAATAATGCCAATGCAGCCAGTCAAGAAATAGCAAAAAAGGGAAGAATAAATGACTGCTCATCAGAGACAATCGTAGGATGCTCTGCATGTGGATATTCAAAACTGAGGTCACCAACAGTGGTGACCAATTCTGATGTATTTGGCTCTTGCAAAAGATTAATGCTTGAGGGGCTGAGCCAATCAGGGCCTCCATGTATTCTTCCATAGGATCAACAAAAACATGATGTAAACCTTTTTGTTCAAAGCCTCCCATGACTGGTAGGCTGTCTGTATCCTGGGCAATTTCAATCATTGCATCTGCAATGCGGCCTCTATAATCGCACTTCTCCTTCTCCTGGTTGGGAGTATTTGGCAGATGAGCATAAACTAGGAATACCTCTTCTTCCTCTGGATCAAGACAAATATGTCTGTGGGAAAGAAGATCTTGCTTATCTTCACTGTAGCCTGAGCTAGAGGGCTCATTATATTCAACAGTGTTGTCCTCTAGTAACGCAGGTAGGTTCTGCTGAAACGGACTGAACTCTGTGAAAAAATTAACATACTCTTGAGCAGGGGCTTCTTTGATTACCTTAATCCTTTCAGGAGAAGGCTCAGGATATTCCTTCCGCTCAAGATTTTCTTCATCTCTTTCCTCCTTGTCCTCTACGCTGAAGAGCTGCTGGCTTCCGTCCTCTTGGCAAGTATAACTGATGTTCGAATATAAAGCAGAGAGAAGATTCAATGAATCTTAGTCTGCTATCATGCTTTCAATGCTTTCTCCATCAGTATCATAGATGGCCTGCATTGGCTCATCATTTTCTTGAAGTTGATGGTCGTGATCTTCCTTCCATGAATCTACTGATGATGGCCCTGCAAGCTCAGTTTCCCTTTGGAAAAAATCATCATTAGATAAATCATAATTATAAGCAACGTCACCCATCAAATCTTCAGGACTCTCGACAAGTCTTTCTTCAAAATAGTCTGCAAGTTCATTTTCTGATTCAAGCTCTGGTTCATCATACATTCTTGGAATGTGGCTTCTGTCTTGCAGTGATCCGGTTTGTCTTTCTTGAGGACAAGGAGCAGGTATTTTCCAATCATCATTTCTGGTTTCAGCCTCATATTCTTCCACTTCTGTGTTCAGCAGGGTATTGGCAGTCTCTATCAATATTTCCAGTTTGTTTTCTAAAGAGATCTGCCTTATTTTCTCTACTCAGTCTTTCTTTGCGGCTTTTAACCTTTCCTCTCTGCACTTTATGTTGAATTCGACAGTAATTTCTATGCTCTACATTTCCTCCAGGCTCGAAGGCTCTCTTTCCCTTATATGGAATTCCACCTCGGGGTCAAAAGAACTCGGATAGTGCAGTAGGGCCCATCCTAGAGGTGGTTTTATATCAGAAGGTATTGCATGATATACCTTGTTGAACTTGGCTGAAAATTCTTCTACTGTCTCACCTGGCTGCCTTTTCAAATTTTGATACTCTTATAGGATGAGGAGAGCACTCTTTGGGGCTGCCCACTTATCAAGAAAAACTTGAGAAAATTGATGAAAGCTGAAAATGCTTGCCGCTAGAAGGCCTTTGAACCAAATCTTAACATTTCCTTGTAATGACAAGCCAAACATTCTAATGCACACATCATCTTCTTCTATTTCATAAAATTCAAGTAAATCCTCAAGGTTTTGAACATGTTCTTCAGCAGTGGCCCTTTTATTTTCTCCATCAAAAAGAGGCAGCTAGTTTATAAGTTCTGAAGGAAGGGGTTGGAAGATAATACATAAAACCAGAGGCTTATATCTTTCTATGACCTTTGTACGTGTAGGTGGTGTAACAATGGGCTCGTGGCTGCTTGAAGCTTCTTTAGGGGTGAGAGATACAACATGAGCCCCTTGTTCCACCAGGTTCTTCACAGGAGTATAGGTCTGCTCGTGGTCTGAAGACTGAGGCTTGAGATCTTTCCTATACTCATTGTGGGTCTCATCTTTGTACACTTGCTTAGGCTTGAAGTAGGACAGAATATAGTGGTAGACAAAAACAATGAATTCTTTAAACCAAATCCAACCCATGTGTTCTATCCTTCTATGAGGTCTGGCCATATTTCAGGTTCTTACTCCAGTGGAGTCTTTGAGAGTTATGGAGTGTGGAGTCGCCAGGTGGATGAATTTGACTATTTGGAGTAGGCTATTGTCCACCACCAGCAATTAAAAACCAATCTAGGCTAAGTGGTCTTTATCCCCAGTGGAGTCACCATTATGTTGGGGTTCCCATGTTTTGGCCAGATTGGCAAGACCAAAAGATGAGACAACATCATAACCACTTTGGGGCCCTAGGATCTAGCCCTCCTGGACCAGGAGAGGGATCTCTCCAATAAAACAAAGAATGGTATATCTTTGAAGCTCAAAATGAGATGTTAGGCTAGGTATGGAGCACAAAGGGGGGGATTTAAATGATTTGGTTGGTTGGTTGCTGGGTTGGTCATGAGATCATAGACTGAGAAAGTAATGGGAGAAAAAAGAACAAAACAACAGGATGTTTCAGCAAAGAGGATAAGTCAAGAAAGTGCCATCCATTGGGCTATGGAGTCATGAGAGGTAATTACATGCAACAACTAGCCAAGGCATTCAGAGGGCAAGTCATCTACACTAAAGGATCTTTTTAGATAGATGGCGGGATGGAACATTAATGATTGAAAGTGAAAGAAGGAAAGCAACCCCATTTCTGTCTATAGATCAGGTCAGAGGTCATTTAACTCTAGACCTGCTTGGACATACTCAAAGGCAGCTTTCAATGGAGGGACAAAGGGGTAGCTTATAGATCAGACCAGAGGTCATTTAACTCTAGGTCAGCTTTAGCATGCTCCAAGGGAAAACAGAGATAATTTTAACAGAGCCGAGGTCTATAGATCAGAGAAGGACTTTGAACCTCAATTCTTTGACACCAGCAAGGACATCCAAGCAACAAACCCCGAATTCATACATCAGCTAGCAGGCAATGACATCCGCTACACTGGTTAAATTAGCTGAATTTACTCTTAGATAACACATACAGCAGAAAACATTGAAGGCAAGGAGAGCAGAGACATAGGGTACCTAACAAGGGTAAATCCTATGCCATATTTCTTATGCAAGCCAGCAGAAAATGAAACAATATGAAAATATAATAAACAGTGTTAGAAAAACATCACCAATAGTAATAGACCAGGATCCTGTGAAATGTGCTTGATTAATTGATGCAAAACCAGTCACATACCCTGAGCTCAATGGCTGATACAGTCCAAACTTTCTCCTCCTAGCCTACTACATACAAACTACTCTGTTATTCCCTCCCAAGATTGTTCTAACAGTCAAACTGAATCCCTCTAACTACAATAGCAACAACCGAACAACAACCTTTACAATATGTTCTCGAGGATTCTTATAACTTGAGTGGAGCAGAGAAGGTAGATGGAAAACTAAATGCAGCATTAAAACTCAGAAATAGCAAGGAGGGCCGAGGCTCCATTCAGTTTAAATTATGGGCATTTATCTCTGGTACTCATTGGATGATGGAATGGTCTTCGTCAGGTTTCCATTTACTCCAGGTATGTCTCTGGTGTACTGAACAAAATGCAGAACGATGATTCTAGGGTCTACCATACTGTATAACTAATGCACTGGTAGCATAGGACTATTGTCAGGGCTGAAAAATCTCCCTAGAACACGGTATAGAATGCAGATGGTATGGGCACCTTGTCCTTTTATGGAAGAACGTTTTGCTGATATGGAAACCCTGATAGTATGGTTTTCTGTGCATTGGACCTTTTGAGTGATCCACGGGGTCTTTCATTCTGGTACCTTGCCTTTGAATAATTGGATTAAGGCTTATAATTTGCAATTACAGGCCTTAAACACTCTATTTTTCCACTAATACTCTTTATCGCTTTCTCGTTTGCCTCTGACTGCGAAATTTGTGCTTTAATGGCTTTGGATAGGTTTTTACGGAGTTTGACCCTATTATTTTGAATATGCAACCTGTCATGGCTCCTTCTGAGGCCTTTCTTCATAAATACGATCTTTTCACATGCTCTTCCCTACATTCTTTGCCACTGTGACAGTGACTGTGAACAGAGGAAGCTTTCACCACCTGAAACCCTGCAAAATGTGAAAACATGTTAAGAAAACATGCACGGGGAGGGCGGCGTGGATGACTATGGAAATGGCAGTGTGGCTCGGACGTGGACGATGAATGTAGCGGATATTGTGGAGGAAAACCATGGAATAGCAGGAAACACAGGGGAAGATGTCGAGATAGACAGTTTAACGTAAAACATTAAACTTTGACCTATGAATGGAATATATATAAAGGGACAGGCGAAAAATGTGATGGGACACATGGGAAGGGTGACGTGGTGGGACCGGTCAACGGTGGGACATGCAATCGAATCTAGACCGTCCGATCTCAGGAGGAGATCGACGGCTAGGGACATGGCGGAGGGCGATTGAATCTGGACCATCCAATCTTGGGAGGAGATCGACGGCTGAAAATGCATCAGAGGGTGACGGATGGTGGGCCAGGGGTACGGTTGCCTTGGGTTATCCCCTCCGTAATTTCGTGGAGCGATCACCGTTGGATGGGAAGCTTTGGATCGGACGGTACACGTGCATATCGCGTCGGGTTTTCTGCCGAACGATAACGCACAATGGGGGGGGGGGGGCGATTTTCAAATAGTGCTCGAGACACGTTTCCCTCGGCCAATGGAATCGCTCCGAAATTAAAAATACCGCACGACCTCCGAAGGCGGTGCGATGGAAACCAGTGGATTTTGAACAGTGTCTGTGGCGCGTTTTTGGGGACCACCAGGTGGGTTAAAAGGTTGACCGTTGATCTGCGGGTTAATGAACGGTGGATGATGCGATCAGAGGAGTGAACGGGTTGAACGGTGGACGTTGTGGGGACGCGAAGACCGTCCGATCTATACAGATCAACGATTTAAAACGCGCCCGATATGGATTCTGTGATAAGCGCCTTCTGCCTTGGCGCCTGGGTCACATGGTGGAACGGTTTTAGGGGGCTGGCCGAAGGGGGCTAGGCCTGGATAATGTTAAAATATGGGTTTTTCAACCTTTTCAATGCGATTTGAGGCCAAGAAAAGGATAACGGTAGATGGAAAAAAGGGGATTTAAACCAAAAAAAGTGTATTTGGAAGGTTTAAAGGGGATTTGGATGGTTTAAGAGGACTAGGGGAGGGATTTGGGGGTAAAAAGGGGAACTTTGACGAAGGGAAAAAAGGGTCGGAAAGGGACATTTTGCAGGGATACAAGGGGCAAATGTAGGCCTTTGGGAGCGCAATTTTTTGCAATCAGAGAGGCTTTACAATGGGAATCAGCAGAGGGGATTTATCAAAGGACAAAGGCATAAGGAGACTTCAAGGATGATTTGTTTTCAAATGAAATGCATTCCTTGAAGGCTCAAAAACATTTTAGCCCCCTGTTTAATTGTCAAAAATTTATAGAGGGCTAACACTACCATGGGCAACTTAGCGAACTTTGAAATGGAGATTCGACATAATGGTGGAGCAAACCCCAGTGAAAAAGCACAGTGCCGAAGGAAAAATGACATGCAGAATAGCCAAATGTGTGGAGATAGGGCTTGGCGGGATTGCCAAGGCCTAGTTCCCGCCTCGGCTAGTTGTCATCGATCCAAAAGCATTCAATCAATGTCGTAGAAGGTGTGTAGCAACCTCGTGATATTCGCAAGCTATGAACACCGCACAGGTGTCACAGATATTTCCATAAGTATATCAATGTGCATAAATTCCCAGTGAAAAAGCACAGTGCCGAAGGAAAAATGACATGCAGAATAGCCAAATGTGTGGAGATAGGGCTTGGCGGGATTGCCAAGGCCCAGTTCCCGCCTCAGCCAGTTGTCATCGATCCAAAAGCATTCAATCAATGTCGTAGAAGGTGTGTAGCAACCTCGTGATATTCGCAAGCTATGAACACTGCACAGGTGTCACAGATATTTCCATAAGTATATCAATGTGCATAAATGCCAGTAGTAACAGCTAAGTCTGAAATTAAAAACGATATAACAAGTGTAGTGTAGTAGTATTAAATCCAGATGGTTCGATAAACTATTTCCAATGTTTTGAGTCGACTAACATATATATATATATATATATATATATATATTTATATATATATATATATATATATATATATATATATATATATATTATTGATTTGATAACTTGTTCCGAAGTTTTGTGTTGATTAAATATATATATATTTTTATTGAATGATATATATAAGAACCATAGTAATGCCAAAAATTAACACATTGCTGAAACGTTTATATTAATATATCTGTGATGTTATATTTGCAAGCATATTTTACATGGTTACATGGAAAAGTTTGAATAATTACTATATGAAAAAATCATGAAGGATAAATAAATTATTTTATGAGGTTTGTGATGGTTGTGACACCTATCAATATTTTAAATAAAATGTATAAGATAAAAAACATACCCACTTCTAAGGCCTCATCTAGGAATGTATAACATAAAATACATACCCACTTCTGAAGCATCATCAAGGCTTACAAAAAGTGACCAAAGTAAATCCATTTTAACTTTGAATCGACCAAGCCTAAAACGGATCAAATTTCTTTTCGCTCAGTGAAAAGTGGTTTGTGTAATAAGATATTTGATCTCTTTCACCCCTCTATGCCCTAGGTAGATCCTGAGTTAAGAGGGATCTAGGTTGGTTTAATTTTACCCTTTAAATATTTTATGTTCTATATGAATACCATGGGTTAATACCATGGGATCTCATACCATGTGTCTGAAATTATTTTTATTTTTATGTATTTTTTTTATTATTTTTATTTTATTTTGATTAAGTAAAAATGGTTTCTCATTGTCTTATTTTTATTTTTAGGGATAAAAAACACATTACATTACAAACAACCTAGATCCATTTTAAATTGAGAGCTATCAAGGGCCTAGAGGGATCAAATCTCTTGAGATGCAAACCACTTTAGAGTGAAAGGATATTTGATCCTGTAGATTTAGAGTGAAGATGGATCTAAGTTGTTTTAATTCCCCCTTTTAAATATTCTATATTCCACATGAATATTATGGGTCGTCATACCATGGGTCTATACCATGAAATTATTTATATTTTAACATATTTTTTTATTAATTTAATTTTACATTGACCAAATAAAAATATTTTTACATAGAGCTATTTTTAATTTCAATTTATTTTCATTGAGTTCAAAAATAAATAATTTTATCAAAAAAAATAAAATTTATTATATTAATGAATATAGTATTATTTTTTAAAATAAAAATATTAAATTTTAAAATATTATATTAAAAATTTAGAGTACAAAAATTATCTATGGTAAATTGGCTATTTTACTTTAATCTTATTTTAGTTTATAATTTTATTTTATTTAGTTTTAGTCTTAATTTTAATTTTATTTTTATGTAATTTGACTAAGTTACTCTATTAAGTTACAAGTTATCTGGAACATACATAAATACATGGCATATGGCATTGTTGATTGTAAGAAGTGCCCACAGAACCAAGGTAGGGTGAAGTGGGGTTTACACACAAGTAGGGTGTGAGAAGAATCGAGGACTCCACATATCCCAGTACCAGAGATATCGATATATATATATATATAAGGTAAATGGGTGTCAAGTTTAACCCCTTACTGGAATCCAACAACTTGTGAGATAAAGTGTCACGAATAATAATGACCAACAGTTTCAAGTCATTCCCCTCGACTGGCAAGGATGACATATTCTTCTCAATGTCATCTCTCTTTATGGGTTCAACAATGCCTTATCAAGGGTTTCTTACCATGACCTTTGGGTTGACCATTTCACAGAGCGAAGTTGTATGGTATCAATGTATTGGAGGCAAAGAGCATTGAGGAGGGATCGGAGAGGAGTGGTGTTGAGCCATGATTTAACTGTAGCAGTGTATGTAAACTACCACAAGAAGAAGTTGGCAATATTAGACCCGGAAGCTTCCTTCAATAGTGCATTGAAGACTCTTGCATTTTGATTCATGGATATTCCATTCCAATGGTATGTATAGTACATTCTATATTGTGTTCATGATGTAAGTTGGTAATATGATATATGGTATGAAGGGAATATGAGGGTGATATATCATATGTGACACTGTATGTGAGGTTCTTGCGATTTTCATAAGATATTGAAGTACTACCATATGTGCATACTGCATTGGATTGGGATTTTTAAGGTATCAAGAATTCAAAGAGCCAATGTTAGCAGATAGTTCATTTCTAATGGCTCAAATTTATAATTTATTAGAGTTATTGACAACTCTAATCATGTCTACTGCTGAAAGCACACTTAAGATCAACAAGGATACTTTGTTTGATATTATAAATTGTTTGAAAAATGCACAGGAACCTATTTAATTGTTGCAGTTGGAGTCTCAGCTTCAGCAAGATGAGCATCAACAGAACAGTTGTCTTCCTCAACTTGTTTTTGTTCAAAACATTGAGAAAAACTCCCATTAGCACCAAGAAAATGTTCATATCATTGAGCCTAGTATAAGAGCATATTTGAGTGCAGAAGCAAACATTCACTGTCACTTCCCAAGCCATCAACAAACCTTGGGAAGAGCTTGTCCATAACAAGCATAGAAAAAGTCTTGGATATGAAAAGAAGGTGTCATTTCATATTGCAGACTATTCCAAGCCCATCAAGTTTCAGAGTGATGGATTTCTTTATGACAATTCACCTTTACTTGTTCCATATTCTTCTCCTTTTCCACATCAACCATAACACATTATGAAATTCCAACACTGTGACTGAGTTGGCCATATGAAAGATCATTCTTTTGATCTTAATCCATGTAATCACTATCATAAAACCTCTCATTCTTCACACATATGCTTCAGAAACAAGCCTCCTGCAAGAACAAGGATTCATATTGGATGGATCACTTCTTGGCAATGGGAAACAGCAACCAAGAAGATATTTCAGTCATATGTTAGAACATGTTCTTGAGTATTGAACAATATTTCAGTTGGTATTCCTCCATATTCTCACCTTGTATCTCATAGAGGGGGGAGGGTGGGGGTGGAATGATGGTCATATACAAGCTTCAAAGCCACATCAAGTGAGCCTGAGTCATAACCCATCATTCCAGATTCATAGTTGTAGCCAGAGACATAGATGGGCATGAGCATGCATTTGGTTGGTGGTCAACCTTAAACGATCTATGTGAGGTTGAGTTTCTCCATCTTCAAATAATTTGGGACACTTCCTCTAGTAAAAGACTTCAAATTCTTTCCATTTTTGGAGGAGTTCCAGGAACTGCATTAAGAATTCCATAGTTGTTGGTCATCCTTAAACCATCACAGGTTGCAGAGCTCCCTTTTCTAGGTTGAAGGTATCCTTCTTCAAAACATTAGGAGCACCTCCTCTAGTAGAATATCTCAGCTTCTTGCCATATTTGGAAGATTCTGAGAATTGCACTAAGCGTTCTAGTGTTGATGGTCATCCTTAAACCACCTCCTTATTCTAACATTTCAGAGAGCACATTCAGCCTAGTGCTACCATTTTGTATTACAATTCTCTTCTTTGACTCATGCATACCCCTTCAGATTAAGGGGGGGGATGTTGGACACCTAATCCTCTAAAGGTTTGTGTAGAAGGCGAATAGACATAGGAAGTCCAAGATACCTTGGAATATGAATCAAAGGGTCACAATAATGTATTATAAATGTACATGATGTGAAAAATATTATAACACATGATTATCCTTCTCATCTATTTCTATCCATTCCATGTGTGTCTAAATTTTTCGTTTTTCTATTAGAGAAAATATGATATACTTTCTTGGTTAGATTCATTACTGAAGAAAAAATATTCAAATGATCACTGAGTTCTACAATGGGTTAAAGAAAATATGATCTACTTTCTTAGTTAGATTGATTATTGTAGAAATAATATTCAAATAATCAGTGAGTTCTACAATGGGTAAGTAAAAGTGGTTGTGACTTAGCACAAAAGTGATCTACCCTAATGGTTCTCTTCCCAATGTTAATGGAAAATATTTTTATTTATGATATTGTGATTAACCATTTTATAGAAAGCAACACCTATGATGTGCTCCTATAGTCCATATTGACAATTTTTTATATGAAACTCATTACAAATAAAATAAAAATGATAACGAAATAGATTAAGACAAGTTGCGAGACAGAGGAACTTCAACGAAATGAAATGATGGATTTTATTTTTTCAGGAAACAAAAAACACGTTATAACATCATATTAATATGAAAAATTCAATACATATAAACATAAATGCCTCTGAAAATCAACATTCCATGATCAACATAAACATGACTAACACCTCTATAAATAATTTTTCATAAATCTTCTCCTAATAAGTCTCATATGTACTACCATTTTCTAATATACAAAAATGAATCACCATAAACAAAAATAAATTTCATATCTCAATGTAGCATTCTAGAAATGCTAATCTCTATTTGTAAAATGACTAATATTCTGAAATAAGAATAAATCCCAATCTAATAATGGGATCATCATAGCATATTTGGAAAGAACCTTATTCTTGTATCACACAGTTGCATAAATCGACTTACCACGAAATTTCCTCTTTTCCTGCTACCTCATTTTGAAGCTTTCTTTGAGGTTCTGATTGTTCAAATTTAAATTTTTTTCGATTAAATTTAAAAATATATATAAAAAAATAATTTTATAAATATATATGTTGATGAAAACATTAGTCATTTCCAAAATGATAGGATCACACTCAAAAGTAATAAGGAGTGAGCGTTCAACGGTTTTCTATAATCCCACAACCTTTTGTAGGGAATAATAATAATCTGCTAAAATGTCTGTGAATTGATTGATTAAATTATAAAATTATTATTTAGTGAATCCAATTGTCAAATGAGTCGAATAGCGGCCGTTGGATTTTATTTCTCGAATTTTCACTATGTTTTGTTGATTTTTTGGATTATGTAACACTTTTCCATCGGGGATTATTTTTTGGTGGATAAATGAAATTGTAATTCCAATTGATTTAACGATTTATATGTTTCCAAATTCACTTAAAATATTCAAATTAGAAAACTCAGCAAATGCCAAAATATTATACAAAAAATAGAAAATGCCAAAATGTTTTTGAAAAAAATATCAAATATTTGGCTACCCAAATTCAAACAAGTAAAAGGTCTCTTCGTTAATCTAGCCATATAGACATTTTATTTAACACCATGTTTCTTACAGACATATTTTCTTCCAATATTCTAGATATTTTTCAGAAGAAAAAATTTACCACTTACATTTAAAAACAACATATGTTATATTCTCAACAAGTCTAATAAACCCCAATGGAACAGGTACAAATGAGGACATAACCGAGGGAAGAGAAAAAACTAGTTAATGCAGGAGGCATCAGTAGTTGCATACTATTGAGTGGGAGGCATCACTAGTTACAGACTATTGATTCAAAAATGAAAAAGCATAAGACATCACTAAACTTGGATTTCCATCTGAATCAATAATATAATATAAGGCTAATTAAACTACATATGTATTTGAATTTCTCATTGAACAAAAAAATCCAAAATATCCTTTAGAAAGGGATAAGCCAAAAAATATGAAAAAATGCCATTCTGTAAATTAGAACCTGAAACACACAGATCCAAAACACGAAAAAATCCACAACATGAACTATTGACAAATAAAAAGGAAAATAATTTGCCAAACGTGACAGATCTACCATGTTTTGAGAAGTTGTCAGTGAATATATTATGTTCTCGGAATATGTGAGAGAATAAAATGTTGTTAAAAGATGATGACAAGGATCTGATCTATTTCTTCTAGTGATGAAGAGATGGAAAACTGAGGGCAACAAGACCCTGAGCCCACTCAATGACCTACTTAGAGTTTCTTGCTATAACAAAATCCTCAATTGCTAATGATGCAAGAGCATCCTGTTCAAAAAATCATTGTATTTCTGGTTGAGTTAGGGGTATAATATCTGATAAATAATTTAATTTATTAATAGAAATTTTGTATATTTTTAAATGATTTTAGCGAGGAATAGGAGTGTGAGGGTTTTAATGTAAATATTCTCAAATAGTTGAGAATACTAGAGATATTAGCCTTATGAATATTTCATAAAAATTTTATGGATTAGGAGATCCTAGAATTAGATTTAGTTGAGTTAAAAGTGAATTTGGAGGATTTTTAAGATTGTTTTTGAGATCCTAAAGGAACCATTAAGAGATTCTAGGAACTAGTTGAGAGATCTATGGAAAATATTATGGATCTAGAATAATAGATAACTATGTAACTGTTTCTATAAATGTAAGCTTGCATATGGGAAGAGATGTGGGTCAGTGAGTGTGTGAGTGTGAGTAGAGGCCAAGCATGAGGCCAAATTTTCTATAAATATTTTGTTTATTAACTGATTGATGGGAAATATTGATTTTGTATTTGATCTTCAGTTTATAGGTGTGCATTTTTTTTCAGAATATGTGTTTATTTACTTGTAAGTTACAAGAATGTAGGGAAATCATTTGTATCAGAGCAGAATCTATGTTTAATTAAGCCTTCGTTAAGGAAACATTTGAACCATGGCCTTCAAAGTCTCAGGCTGAACGTAATCCAAAGTTGTATTGGGAGCACATAAAATATTTATGGTGCAAGGAACATGCTGAGTGAATGAGGAATTGAGTATATTAATAAGGGCCATGAGGTTGAGAAGAGTGAAAGCATAAGTCTCCAGCACTATGAATTACCATAGAATTCTATGTTTGATCTCAATCAGGGATCCTGAACGTAAGGAGGATGAAAGCGCTTGAAAGCTGAAATATATTGTTGGTCGAGGAGTATGAAAATCCAATATCAGTCCTTTGATTGCTGCTTCGGTGTTTGAGATCCTAGGAATCATAAGGGATATATACAGAATCATGGCAACATTTTGGATGTTAATCATCCATAATTTGGCATTGTTTAGATGAGTATGTTGGACTATGGGTGAACTGGAGCAACGACAAGGAGATGTCATTGTGATTTTCGCTGACTGGTACCATGATAATGTGAATCATTTGGGGAATGTTGTTTGATGGTGCAGCGGATGAAAACATCACTGGAATCAACGTCTCAATCAAACCAGTTCCCATTCCCTAGGGCACATTCGACATTCAATTCGATGGAAGTGGAGGCTTTCTCATTGATTTCCAAATGACATTAACCTATTTGTAGGACCAGGCATTCCATCCTCTTTTGGATGCTTTTCAATCCAACATTCGAGGTGAGCCATTTAATGACACTGCAGACATAGGTCTTGATTTCTGCTACAAATCTATGCCTCCACTCATGCTTTCAGATATTACGTTCCACTTTGGAGGAAATGTGGCATATACCCCACCTATGCATAATGCATTCATGTTCATATATCAAGCCCCCGTTGAATTAGCTTGCCTTCTCATTATAACATAAGTGCCTCAGGGTTTGTCAGGGAATTTTGGAAACATTCAACAACAAAATTTCCACATAACCTACGATCTCATCAAAAACAGGTTGTCTTTTAGTCCAAGAGACTATGCTTTGAAGCACGAAGAAGGCCTATACAAAGTAAATATCTTCTGTGGAATTGTATAAATTGGTAGGTAGTGCATAGACTGGGTTTTTTGGGTGTTGGCAGTCATATGAAATGGATCATTTGGTATCAGAGTCATACTAGGCTAGATCCATCAAATTGGTTTTTGTTTATTGATACTTATTTAATTATTTGGGTTTTTTGAATTTGATTCGTATATCTACCCAGCCCGTAGTAAAATATTCGAAGGAAAAATCCATAGCTTCATATTGTAGTCGTTGTGAAGAGGTGTTTTGTAAATATATTCGTTGTATCAAAGTGGTGCAACAAGCAAGATACATGTTGAGTCAAAAATTGTTCATTTTCGTGGAATATTCACAAGCATCGGAGCCTTGTGAAAGTCATGATTAAGGAAGAAGAAAACAAACAAAATCCACCGAAGTATTATTTTTCTAAAAGACACAATCGTTGAAGGAAGACACATATTTGTATAAAGAAGGCAAAAGGAGCAGCTTTCCTTGCAGGAGCTATCATTTCTTTCCATTAATTTCAAAGCTTCATCATATAAGAAAAAAAAATCGAGCCACCCGCATTCGCTTTTGCTCTAGATAACTACATAGTGAATTTGTACAAAGGAAATTTAGATCTCGGGAACCTGAATCAAAGAGAACCATAATCTAATGACCTAGTTAACCCTTTGAATTTTTCAAGATAGAGCCCTGCAACCATCAAACCACCCATATTTGTGTCCGTAGGTGAAATTCAAGATTATCATTAATAATCTTGGAAGATAATTAGATGACCAAGTTTTTTGAAGAGCTGGAGTGAGATTTTATGTATCTAAAAGCAGTTATTGAAGATTTGTGCAGGTGTAAGCTTGTGGTGAATTTGGAGCAACCACATTCCAAGGTGAATTATAATGCTTTGTGTATGATCATTTTGTTATTTGTTTCCAAACAACATAGAAACATTGTGCATTGTTTAAAGTAGAGCCAATGCGACCCAAAATGCCACGTGAAATGTAATTAATTGTGGGGTGAGAGCAGCCACGATGGAAATGCTTTGTTGTGAAAAAACCCATAATGCCAAAATTGATCGCTCGACCCTTATATATTTGAATATGATTTAAGTAATGGAAGAGTATGGGGCGTATTTGATACTCTTAGGGAGAACTTGTAGAGGAAAATGAACAAGGAATAGTCCATTCAAAGCGGAGATGAATGCTGGAAAAAAATCATGCAGAGATCTTGAAGGTGAGATGGTATTTTTTAACTCTAGTTTTAAATATGTATTTGTAGGTTATAGGTTGCAGACAAAGAAGGAATATCTCAACAAAAGAAAAACAAGAGTAGCTATAAGAAGAAGAACCAATTGTTTTCTTGAAGACAGAGTAAGAGGATACTCTAAAGGAAAGTGGTGAAGAACCTAAACGTGCTAGCTGGAGGTTGGAAAAAGAGGACAAGGGTGTTATCTATAAAATTTGATTCAAGTTTCATAAGAAAAGAGGAGCAAGAGAGTTGCTTAAAGAATGGTTCCAGAGGTACAGAACCATAGACCAAGCTCAAGGACAAAAGATTGATGATATATCCAAGGAAGGTATGGATACTTGCTGAAAAAGGGAGGCTTAGGTGCAGTCCACAAGTGAATAGGTGATGTTGAAAAAAGAGGAAAATATGACTATTGATGGTCATTGCAGAGGTTCAGAGAGAAGGAACATTAGAAGAATAAATAAGGAAGATGACAAAGAAAATGGCAGGGAAAGGAAGATGAATGACGAAGAGATTGACATAGAGAAAGCTGAGATAAAACTCCATCTTGAGCTATTGATTGATATTTTTCTAGAAGAATAAGAAGAGGACCAATGGTATGGCTGGATAATGAAGAATAAGAAAATGAAAGGGCCTTCACTGCAAAGGAGGCAGAGGCAAAAGGTGTATGCCAAGGTGAAGAAAGAACTGGGGACAACTGATTATAAAGTTTCTGAACAAAATTTGTTCCTGGATGAAGAGAAAACTAGAAATATTGAGAAGAAATTTGTAAACAGTCTGAAGGACTATGAAAATAGTTCGGGTCTACATGACGGTGTGATATTTGAATCATCGAAAGAATAACTTTATGTTTTTTCTAACACTTTATGTGTGGTTTGTAATATCCCCATTTTCTCTACTTTTATTAGAGAGTTGAACAGTCCTAAAGGGTAAAGTGGACCCAAAGGAAAACATTTATTATGGACATATTTTATTATTTTAAATTAATAAAATGAAAATGGAATTAATTGTGCAAATAATAGAGTATGATTAGAGATCAAGAATCCAAATCCATGAGGATGGATAAGGTTCCCAAGACTTTCCCAGTTCTCCAAAAATACTTGGAGAAAATAAATTAAATATTGAATTTTATATTGGAGATAAAAATCTAAAAATATACCCTAGTAAAGAGGAAATTTACTCGGAATAGGTGAAATAAAACTATAAAGAGGAAAAAGCTAAGTTTAAAGTACTTTTGTGTAAGAAGCAAAAGGAAAGCCTACGTAAAAAGGAAAAAAGCATCTCGATTAACTAGATGCAGTTATGGAAAAAATATGATGGGAAAGCGGGCGTAAATAAGAAAATTTTGGGTAGACAAGAGGTTGTCTACTGCTGGAGGATTTGATCTCATCTCGGGGGGAGCTGTGGAGAAAGAGCTCATAGGTTGGGTGGAAACTAGTCTACCATAATGGGTATGCACAATTTAACTCATTTTGACTAATAATTGTATTATTGTAATGAAGTTAATTAGTGGTGAAGAATTAGCGAGTTCTGTTCAAGATTATATTATGTATATGAAATTAATGTTAAAAAATTATAAATGGTGGTTAACTAGCAGGTCTATGCATTTAACAGAATTATTCTATAATAAATATAGCATTAATATGTATTGTTGCAAAGACAATTAGCTGAAGATCACCGACTCTAAGAATGTCTAAACCCTCACGTAGGTTTAGATCTAAGGTTAGGTGATCTATCATAATTAATTGTGCATAATATAAGTTCCTTAGAATTATTTTACAAATCATGAAATTCTATGAATAAACTAGTACAAAATGAAAACAAGTATGTCTGACAGTTAAGGTGACTTTAGAACATTCAAGTAAATCTTCTACTATGGTAGAAATTGAATATTTTAATATTCTAACTAAGACATAATAAAGTGTAATAATTTCAAGGAGGAATTCAAAAAATTATTTATAGAATTGAAACACAGATTTTAGGAAATGTATCATATATGGACTCTAAACATAAATTTAGTAAAGGAGAAAATGGTATATTAAATATATTACAGAGTTATGTAAATTCAAGGATATAAATCCATATACATATAAAGTCCAATTCAAAATATGCCCCAATAATCATACAACATTGGGAAACCTTGTCCCATAAATAACAAAGTGTATAACCTCTCTAGAAATTTATGCAGAGGTATCATAACAGAAATCTCAAATGGGTCACCGAACCAACCAGAAAAGGGAAAATTCCAAAGTTGTGATTGGACATAAAACTGCTAGTAGAAGTAGTCAAACCAAATGGGTTGTAGGTGTTACCTGCACAAAATCTAGAAGTAAGAGATGAATTCTGGTGTGAATTATGAACAATAAAATAAGGGGTACAAAAAAAAGAAGAGTAAAGGATAATTACCTTACTAACAGATAGGGGGAACCCAATATGAAATAAAACAATAAAATTAAATTAAAACAAGGAAGCATATGAGGAATTAAATCATCCATAAGAATTTAAATTAATTCAAAGTAGCTTCTTACCTTACAAATTTAGTGGCTTAAAGAGAGAAATTGGAGAAATGGGAAATTGGGGAATTCCTGCACCAATTAAAAAGGAAAAATGAATTATTTTTCCTACCTATGTTAACAATTAAAAACCAACCAAATAAAATACCTACTAACCAAAATGTCGAAACGATGAGAATTAATTACAAATCCCTAGTAGTTATAAAATATATATGATTCTTAACAAAGAGCGTCATAAAGAATTAGGAGAGTTCTGTAAGAGAAATTGAGATTTATCTGTTGAGGATAAGATAAAAAATCTTATCACCAAAGAATAAAATTCCATTTATAAACAAAACATTAAATGTTGAACTAAAAACCCTGAAGGGAAGCTAATTATTTCAAACCCTGGAGGCGGCGAAGAAAAGCTGAAGCTAATAAAGCTCGCCAGAAAGTAACTAAACGTAATATTTGAAAAAAATACATTAACATTAGTGAAATTACCTTTAGGGTATGGTAATGGTCATAAGGAGAAAACCCTTAGCCTTCGATGAAGGGATGTGAGGAAGTCCACGAATTCTTCCACCCGCATTTCACGAAAATGCCGTCAGAAAATCACCTCTTGAAACAGAATGGTGATAAAAATAGAACCATAATGAAAAAAAAGAGTTGGGCAAAAGAAACTTGAAATTCCTCACTAACAGACAAGGCCAACAATGAAGAATCAAAATGGGGAAATACTATGTCAGGCTAGTCACAGGCATTGGATGTCGGTGATGGTTCACCTGCAAAAGTCCTTCATCTACATAAAAAAAAATAAAAGAATAGAAATTCATATGATGAAATGAATAAGTGAAATCATCTGGAATATAATCAAACACAAAACTGAAATCATATCTCATAATTGACGAAAGGAATAAATAAACATGGTTGGGAAATTGTGCATACAGAGGAAGTTAAAATTTATATTTTTGTCATAGATTGCTAGTCATGGGCACATTTGGCCATACAATTTAGAACCAATACCTCCCAGATAAGAATTATGTGAGTTAGAAGTAAAGTCGTCTCTGTAATCTTGGCAAAATCCATCAAACAAGTTAGAGGAAAAAAATATTTGAAGACAAAGAATTGTAAATTCGAAGTCACCGAAAATACCTAAAAACTGAGAAGGAAATAAGTATTACCTGAGTAGTTTTACGAGATTCCCGAGCTTATTCTCTACGTAGTATACAGAGCTCTCACCTCGACGTGAAACAAAAACTAAAATAGTTTCAGAGCAGAGAGGAAAATGCTCAACATAAATCAAGGGGTTGCAAGATAGCCACCAAAAAAAAATGAAATGATAAAACTAAACCCTAACCCCAAATCACGAGGAAATCCTCAATGTCCAGGTGGAGGAAATCCGATGATGTAGAATTTCCCGGAGAGCTGAAAGGTTCCATCACCAATGGACGAGCCATGTGAATGGTGTATAGTTAATTAAATGAAATAAGATCCTGAGAAAAATATCATCCAGAGGGTTGGTATACATTCATACAGAGACACAATCATATTAAACCAGTAGTATGTTGTGAAACGAGCTCTAAAAATAGAATAAAAGAGAGATCAACACCTTACAAATCAACCACTTCGAGGGGTAAACCTCCAATACATTACATAAATGAACAATTATTGGATGATACAAATGACCAAAACCTCCTTCTATATATAGGATTCCATGGGGTCACAATATAATCCTATCTGACCTAACAATAATAATGTAAGGGCAGAATAATAACAATATTTGGGTTACAGGGGTACAACAATAACAATAAGGGGGCTACACTAATAAAAATAAGGTACTAAACTAATAATATAGGGACCTAACATGTCCCTCTCCTTCAAAAAAGTGTTGTCCTTAATGCTTGAGTAGCTCTGGGTGCTTCTGTATAAAATTATCATCCGCCCATGTAGAATCTTCAGTGGGTATGTTCTTCCACTTGATGAGATACTCTGAAATTGATCGATTTTGTAGTTGTCGAGTTCTTGTTTCCGTGACCGCTTCACGTTCCAATATGATTTTTTCTTCCTCATCAGGTTTTGGCAATATTGTTTGACCTAGAAGATTTTCACCTATAACCTTCTTTAAGTATGAAACATGGAAAACAAGATGCACTCGCGAAGAATGAGGAGGCTCCAATTTGTATGCCATAGTACCAATATTTTGCAACACCTTGTAAGGACCATAGTACTTTGGAGATAATTTATTATCCTTATTAGCTTTCTTGAGGGACATTTTTTTGTATGGTTATAGCCATAAAAATACCCAGTCTCCTACATCAAAACTTCTCTCGATGCGATGTTGATCTTCCTGTTCTTTCATTCACTTTTGTGCCAAATTTAGGTTATCCTTTAAGAGTTCGAGAACTTCTTGTTGATGCTCTATGTGATATTCCACTGCTTGAACCTTATAATTTTCTCTTAAAGATGATGTGATGGGGTCATTCTTGCTACAGTATGGAAGGAAGTGTTATAACACCATTCAGCAAGACGTAACCACTTGACCCATTGTATTTGTTTATCAAATACAAAACAACGAAGATATTCTTTCAAACATTTATTCACTATCTCAGTTTGACCATCGGATTGAGGATGATAAGATGAGCTATGAGCTAATTGAGTACCCAAACAAGAAAATAACTCCTTCCAAAAATTTCCACTAAAAATGGGATCTCTGTCACTCACAATAATCTTTGGGTTTCCATGAAGCTTTTGAATTGTGTCCATAAATTTAGTAGCCATTGTACTTGCTTTAAATGGATGAGATAATGCACAAAAGTGTGCATACTTGGTAATTCTCTCAACTACCACCATGATGACACTCTTTCCTTCCAACTTAGGTAACCCTGTGATAAAATACATTGAAAAATCCTCCCAATGTTGACTTGGAATGGATAAAGGTTGTAGAAGACCCGGGGTCTTAATTGTGTCAACTTTATTTTTCTGGAAAACAAAACATTCTGCCATAAACTTTTAAATATCAGATTTAAGGCCATCCAAAAAAAATTCTTTCTTCACCCTGTAGTAATTTTTTAAAAATCCTGAGTGTCCTCCTAAAGAAGAAGTGTGCAATTTCAAAAGAATATTTTGTTTTTTTTGGGAATTCTTACAAAGATATAAGTGATCTTTGTCCCATAAGGAATCATTTTTCCAACTAAATGTATCAGATGTACTAGGATCTTGCTGTAATTTTTGAATGAGTGTCCACACTTCTTCATCCTCCTTCCATTCATCCCTTGCTTCGGTTATCCAATCTGGTTGGATAATAGAAATGGCACAAAGCAATGCTTCCACCTCTTCATTCTTTCTTCTGAGTGCATCTGCAACAACATTTAGCTTCCCTTTTTTGTAGATTATTTCAAAGTCATAACCCAACATCTATGTGACCCATTTTTGCTGCTTTTCTGAATATAGTCTTTGTTCCAAAAAGTGTTTAAGACTATCATGATCAGTTTTTACCTTGAAATGCCTTCCCATTAGGTAAGGTCGTCATTTCTTTAGTGCATGTAGTATTGATAACATTTCCTTCTCATAAATAGCTTTCTATAAATAATTTCCTTTGATTGGATGAATTTCAAAAGCAATGGGTCTTACTTCTTGCATTAAAACAACACCAATTCTATTTCTTGAGGCATCACATTCCACTATAGATGTTTTTGTGAATTCTGGCGTAACTAAGACTGGTGCTAGGCACATTGCCTCTTTATGATGTTCAAATACCTTAGTTGCTTCAAGATTCCATGAAAATGCATCTTTCTTCAATAATGTTGTTAGAGGTGGTGCTATTCTCCCATAATTCTTAACAAACTTGCGATAATACCCTATTAATGTGAGAAATCCTCGCAATTTCTTTATGGTTATTGAGACTCTCCATTCCTTAATGGCTTTAATTTTGTTAGGGTCTACCTTAACACCCTCGTGAGATCCAATATGACCCAGATATTCCACCTCTTGTACTCCAAAGAAACATTTGGATGTTTTTTCATATAATTGTTTCTCCTGCAATAGTTTGAGCACCCTTTCAAAATGTTGAACATGAACCTTCCAAGACATGATGTATATTAGGTATATCATCAAAAAAAACTAGCACAAATTTTCTAAGGAAGGGTTTGAAGATGGAATTGATCAACCCTTGAAATGTAGAAGGTGCATTGGTAAGGCCAAAAGGCATGACCAAAAATTCATAATGACCCTCATGAGTTCGAAATGTTATTTTCGAAATATCTTCAGTCTTCATTCTAATTTGATGATATCCTGAACAAAGATCCAAATTGGTAAATAAATTGCTGCATGTAATTCATCCAATAATTCATCAATCATAGGAATGGGAAATTTATCTTTAATGGTGAGCTTATTGAGCTCCCTATAATCTGGACACATGCACAATGATTCATCCTTCTTGTGCACCAATACTATTGGAGCAGAGAAAGAACTTTGACTAGGTTGAATTATACCAGCCTCTAACATTTCTGCAATCATACGTTCAATTTCGCTCTTTTGGACATAAGTATATCTATAAGGCCTGATGTTTGGAGGAACACTTCCTGGAATCAAATGAATAGCATGATGATAATCACTAATAGGTGGGAGTCCTTTGGGAGTTTCAAACACCTTGGAATGATTGTCCAAGAATTTTTAGAGATCTGCAAAAATAGATTATTTTGATGTTGGAACTTCTATTGAGCATAATTGTGCAATTACACCTTGTTGTTATTTCTTTAGAATATTTCTCATGACATTAGAGCTTATTATCTTTCTCGGCTTCCCTGTGATACCCCGTAATTCGACTTCCTTTCCCTCTGAAAAAAAATTCAAGAAAAGTTCTTGAAAATTAAAAGCTACCATCCCCAAAGATTGTAACCATTGTACTCCTAGTACAACATCAGCACCTCCCATTGGAATGGAAAGAATTGGAATATTAAATAAATATTACCCTATGGTTAGCTTGATATTATGGCATTTTCTAGAGGAATTTATAGTTCCTCCATTTGTAACCATCACTTGACATTCCAGTGCTGGTTATATGAAACAATTCAATTCTGTGGCTACGTTACAATGAATGAAATTATGGGTACTACCCGAATCAATAAAAATTATTACATTTTTATTATTGATATGTCCTTCTATCTTGAGAGTTTTAGGAGTGGTAATTCTTGCCAATGCATTACATGATATGGTCAGACTTATTTCTTCCTCTTCTAGGGCTGGTTCCTGGTGTATATCCTCTTCTTTTGAAGATTCTTGTTCATTTTCTTCTTCATATTTACAATCTATGTAAAATAACTTCTTCTCAGCACACTTATGACCTTTAGTGTATTTTATATCACAACTGTAGAAAATCCCTTTTGCTCTTTTTTCTTCCATTTGTTGCGGTGTCAACCTTGTAGGTTGTGGAAGTCTATGAGTAGCAACACTTCCATCTTTATATACGTGAGTGGTAGGCTTCCTTGTCACCATAATTTTACATTCAATTTTTCTTTCCAACTTGAATGCCTTTTCCAATTAATCAGGTTCCCAAATGTGAACTTCATGTTGGATTTTATCCTTTAAAGTCCCTATGGAGACATCAATCCTGTGTTCCTCTAGAATATATGTTAGCCTTATATTCAATTTTTGGAAGTCCTCAATGTGCTCCACCACTGAAGTCCTCAATATCCATCTTTGGAATATGGTGGTTCTTCCATCCAACATTAGAGTTTAGGAAATCACGATTATCATTTATTTTGTTCTCATCATGAGTTTCCTCTACTATCTTTTCGCCATTAGGAAACATTTCTTATATCAACTTTGCCAAACCTTTGATGTCTACTTTTAGATCATTCTTCATGTTTTCCATTTTTTTATTGATCTTAGCTTCTATGTCATCCATATTAGCTTCCATGCCTTTCTTCAAAACTTCCATTTCATTTTTTATTGCTCTTTGCGATAGGTGCACTTGCTCTTGTAATTGTGATATCTCATGTTGCATTTCCTCATCTTCATGAATCATAGTAGAGCCTTCTGAAGGCTTAATGGGTGTTGAATTATTTTTAGGGGGAATTTTAGAACCCAATACTAATATCTAGTCTTCAATATGCCCTTGGAATAATTTCAAAATAATTTTTGCGAACGAGACATGTAATTCAAAAAAAATACACACCTTTTTCTTTCTTTTGAGGAGCTAGATATTGAAACTGAATTAAATTTGTGATTTCAGATCATCAATATTTGAAATTCTGCACTGGGGTAACCCTCTGAATCCTTTTTCAAATGCCACAGGTCTGACCTGATTTGGATTCTTCAAAGCAAAGTTATGTCCAATCTCCCACAATGACCTAATTATGGACTGGTTTAGTAGAGTGAATTTGTATGACTTGCTACATGTCATAGCTTCATCCTTCAACACTGAAATTCATAGAGAAGAAACTAAAATCCATGCATTTGCGGCCACTCTTTACAAAATTATAATTCAATGCTCAGAGAGAGATTTATGAATATTTTCCCACGATCACCTCTTTGAGATGAAATTTGGGAGCATGAACAAACCCTAACTTCCACAGGTCATACCTCCCAAAATAATGCAAATTAATCTCTGAAATTGTTCCACAATGTTCCTCCAGATTTCGGCTTTGCTTTGTGAAAATTTCAGCTTCTGAAACCTCGTAGAAAAAAATGTTATATCAAAAATTTTGCGATGACATATTTAGGTTAAATTCAAGAGCCTGCAAGAAGCCCTAATTTCCACAGACGATATCTCCAAAAATTTTGCGAACCAAGATCTAAAATTTTGTGACGATGTTCCTCAGGATTTGGGCTTCTCGATCTAAACATTTTAGCTTCTGAGCCTTCGTAGAAAAAAAGTTATATAAAAAATTACACGATGACCTATCTAGAGTAACGAAACCCTAGAATCCAAGCTCTTATACCAAATGTTGTGAAACTAGCTCCAAAAATAGAAGAAAAGTGAGATCAATGCCTTAGAAATCAGCCACGTCAAGGGGGGAAAATCTAATACATTACATAAATGAATAATTCTTGGATGATACAAATGACCAAAACCTCCTTCTATATATAAGAGTCCATGGGGCCACAATATAATCCTAGCTGACCTAACAATAATAATGTAAGGGCACAATAATAACAATATTGGGGTTACAGGGGTACAAAAATAACAATAAGGGGGCTACACTAACAACAATAAGGGACTAAACTTGTAATATATGGACCTAACAAAGTAATTGCAAAATCATTGCAGATCTAATGACTTGCCTAAATTTGATGAGGTGGAGAAGGCATAAAACTAATTTACATATGTTAATGCAACATGAGAGTTTGAGATAGTATCATATAGGTTCAATATGAAAACATGTAAAGTCAACCTTCAAGTAGACCTTTAAAGGTAAGTGGAAAATCGATTTATTTGAATAGATTTTAATATGAGACTCATTCAAAATATAATTTCGATTATAAGATGCATATGTAATTTTACTATGGGTCAGAGAATGTGAATGAAATCTCCATAGAAGTTAAGGTAGAGCCTTCATAAGGTCAAGGTAGATGCATAAATTTTGATATGAAAACAACTTAGGACTATGCCAAGTCAAAAAGGTAAGTTCCATTATGAATATATATATATATATATAAAGGGATAGAGGTAATATGATATAGATATGTATATGGTAATACCTTATCTATAGTGTGAAATATAAATACCATAATGAATGGAGTGGGAAATTAAAAAATGGTGGACCAAGTTAGGAAAGAGGTAAGTTAGAGAGGAAACTTTAGTGTAAGTGGAAGTAGAGTCTAACAACTAAATAGAGTAAAAGTACATGAAGTAAATTATGGTCAGATAATATTCGTCAGAATGTGACAAACCTTAGTAAGTCTATTGTATGTGAATAGTATAAATTCCATAAATATAATTTTTTTTTTTTTGGAAGCAGAGTTGTTACATGGTTGCAAATTTGATAGGTGAAGATTGGAAAATTGAAAATGTGCTTGTGCATTTTTATCAGGAAATAATGCTTTTCGAAGATATGGCTGAGATGGTGAAGTCTTTTGAATATTATTTTCATGATTTTGAAGATGGTGGATTTGGAAAGAAAATTGAGAGAAAAGACAAAGTTGAAGACTATAAACAATATCATGATGAATTACTTGTAAGGTGTCAAAGAGAAATTGAGTTGTTGGAGTATTTGCTAAAAGAACTAGAGTATGAGAGTGTGAATGTAGTCAGAAATGAAGGAGTGTCTCAAGATTTTATTTAGATATAAATATGTGTTAGTTTCCAAGTTTATGATGTATTGGATAACAGAGAAGTAAATGTGGATGATTATGCGGTCAGAAAGATGACTGACAATTTACTCCTTGAAAGTAAATTTAAAGATAAGAAGTAAAAGTGGAAATTGCAGAAAAAGACGTTAATGAAAGAAATCAGGGAACAAAAGAAATTGATTCTATGATTGAAGAACTATGGAAGTTAATGATGAACCTGTCCAGGTGGAAGAAGCTAACAACAAAAGGAATGAGAAATTAGAATTTGGAGCTAATTGAAGGAAATAAGGTGAACCAGAAGGTAGCAGACATGCAACAACAACAAAGCTACAGATAATTTGGACAATAAAAAACTAAGGTTTGGGACCCAGGACGTTTTCATCAACATATGGAACACATGATCAGGAGATCATGAATGTTTTCAACTTTACAAGTTTGATGCAGGAGCATCCGGTTCAAAAAATCATTGCAATTTTGGTTGAATTAGGGGGTCTAATGTTCGATAAATAATTTAATTTATTAATAGTAATTTTTTATATTTTGAAATGATTTTAGTGAGAAATAGGTGTGTGAGGTTTTTAATGTAAATATTACCAAATAATTCAGAATATGAGAGATATAATACTTATGAAGATTTCATAAAAATATTAGGGATTAGGAGATCGTAAATTAGATTTAGTTGAGTTAAAAGTGGATTTGGAGGATTTTTAGGGTTGTTGTTGAGATCCTCAAGGGATCATTAATATATTTTAGGAACTAGTTGAGAGATCTATGGAGAAGATCATGGATCTAGAATAATCCATAACTATGTAATTGTTTCTAGAAATGTAAGCCTACATATGGGAAGAGATGTGGGTGAGTGAGTGTGTGAGTGTGAGTAGAGGCCAAGCATGAGGCCAAATTTTCTGTAAATATTTTTTTTATTAATTGATTGATGGAAAAGATTTATTTTGCATTTGATCTTCAGTTTATGGTTGTGCATTTGTTTTCAGAATATGTGTCTATTTATTTGTAAGTTACAAGCCTGTAGCACTATCATTTGTATCAGAGCACAAGAGTTTATCTATGTTTAATTAAACCATCATTATGGAAATGTGTGAAGTGTGGCCTTCAGATTCTTAGGCTAAACATAATCCAGAGTCGTATTGAGAGCATATAAAATATTTATGGTGCAAGGCACATGCATAGTGAATGAGGAGTTGAGTATATTAATAAGGGTCGTGAGTTTGAGAAGAGTGAAAGAATGAGTCTCCAATGCTATCAATTACCATTGAATCCTATGTTTTATCTCAATCAGGGATCATGAATGTATGAAGGATGAGAGTGCTTGAAAGCCAAAATATATTGTAAGCCAAGGAGTATTAAAAGACAATATCGCTCCTTTGATTGTTGCTTCGGCGACTGAGATCCTAGAAACCATAAGGGAAATATACAAAATCGTGGCAGCTTTTTGGATGGGAATCATCCAGAATTTGGCATCGTTCACATGAGTATGATGGAAAAGCGTGAATTGGAGCAATGACAAGGAGATGCCATTGTGATTTTTGCTAACTCATACCATGATAATGTGAAGCATTTGGAGAATTGTGTTCGATGGTGCAGCGGATGAAAACATCTCTAGAATCAGCGTGTCACGAAAACTAGTGTCCATTACCCAGGGCACATTTAACATTCAATTCGATGGAAACGTAGGCTTTCTCATTGATTCCAGAACGACATTTACCTATTTTTAGGACCAGGAATTCCATCCTCTTCTAGATGCTCTGCGCTCCCACATTCGAGGTGATCCATTTAATGACACTACAGACATAGGTCTCGATTTTTGCTAGAAATCTATGCCTCCGCTCAGGCTTCCAGATATTACATTTCACTTTGGAGGCAATGTGGCATATACCCTGCTTGTGCACGATGCGTTTGTGTTCATATATCAAGCCCTCCTTGAATTAGCTTGTCCTGACATCATAGCATAATGGCCTTAGGGTTCGTCTGGGACTTTTGGAAACATTCAGCAGTAGTATTTCCACATAACATATGATCTCGCGAATGGAAAGCTCTCTTTAGTCCAAGAGACTACCCTTTGAAGCATTCAGAAGACCTATATGGAGTAAATATCTTCAGTGGGTTTGTATAAATTGGTAGGTAGTGCACAGACTGGGTTATTTGGGTGTTGGTAGTCATATGGGCTACATCATGTAGTGAAGAGGCCCACCTAAGCACACCCCAAGGAGCCAAAAGTTATGCCCTACTATTAGAGCCTCCACCCCATGCCAACAAAATCGACAAGAGTGGCCTGGATTCAACACAATGTATGCCCCAAACCCACAAATATCTTTAGAAGATGCACCATAAAAAAACCAACTTGCAAAGAAGACTTGATTACCTTATAATGACAAGATATCCTTCGTGGATTTGGCCTCAAAGGCCCCATTTCCTGAAAGAAAGAATTTCACTATATTTAAACTAACAAACCTCACATCAGGTATAACTTAGTCGAAGATGAAGGCATTCAAGCACTACCAATGCATGTTAACCCCAAACCATTGTGAGATACATTGTTTTATTCATGATCTCTCCACATTTTCTTGTAGATTGAGATACATAAATACCTCTTTCCAACGTACTAGTTATAGCTATCATCTCCAATGAAGTCCAATAACCCATGGGTGTTTTATTTTAATTAATAAATTTAAAAATAAAATTAGGTGACTCTTTAATTTTTTTCCTTTTTAATTTATCAATTAAAAATAATACAAATGTAATTTATTTTTGTAAGTATTAATTTATTTTTGGAATACTTACATTCTGAATGTAATAAAGATAAAACCATTAATAAATTATTTTAATAAATATATTTTCATTTTATAAAATTTTGGATTTTTTTATTATGGTAGAAAAAAATTGTTATATATATATATATATATTATCTAATTTTAAGGTCAAGGTCAAGCTAGACACCAAATTGGTGTATGAGACCCCCTTGTTTGTAGGACAAGGGACCCACCTCTCCACAAGTCTATGAAGGCATACATACTCTACCCCCTCTAGTTTTGAACCTCTCGTCTCCTAAGAGGAAACACATGATCTTAACCATTAGGTCAACTCAAGTTGTATATATATATATATATATATATATATATATGAAAATAATGTTTAGATTATAAAATTGATATTTTAATTATAATATCATTATTTTAGTTAGGAAAATGATTATATTAGATCTTTATAAAAATTAATATAAGGGTGGCAAGAGCAGGAGGGGATTTACCTAGTTCCAATGGAAAAATAGTATTTCAATTTGTTTGGGATCTTGGTTATGCAACCCACAATTAGGTTATGTTCATCGCTTTGTAGAAAGGCTTAGATCTAGCTCTTGCAAAGAAAATTCATAGTATGATGGTTTTTGACAACTCTATGCTTGTCATTTGGTATGTCACTAAGGCCAATAAAGCCTTGTGCTTAGACCCTCGTCCCACTATAAAAATGATATCTCTAATCGTTTCTCAATTTGAATGATTGGAATTCATGAAGTGTACAACAACCTTAATTTTATGGTGGATGTGTTGGAAGAAAAGGATACTCCTTTAGATAAGTCTAAATAGAGATCAACCATGATTTAATTAACTATGCACCAATCCCTTGATTATGCTCATGATTTCGATGTGCTTTAATGATATTCAAAAGTATATCATCACGAGAAATTTAATTCAAATCAAATCAAGGAATTCTCCCCACTCTCGGCATGATTTAAGAGATGGAAGTGGGGCGTGGTCTAGAATTACTTACCACAATTTTTGATAATTTCCTCCCGGTGACATAATTTACAACAAGTGGCTAGTGTCTTCAATTATTTTATGCCTTGGATTGTACTTATATTTATTTTGGCTATGTATGGAGTTGGTATAGTTTGTTGCATAAATAATGAGCAATTCCTAGTGAAATGGGCTAGTTTTAATGCCTCCGCTCAAAATTTCCCATCATCAGCCTTCCCAACGTGCTTCGGAGGATTTTTTCCTAGATTTAGATCTTATATCTCACTTTGGCTCATGCTATATTTTTCATGTGGATTATTTAATGGCTCCTCAGGCTCCCTTGGGTGTCTATGGTTCGATTTTCTTACACAATCTCGGAGATTGGCTTAATTATTTTGGTGTGATAATTTTTTGCAATCAATGACTTCTTTTGGACATGGCGGAAACCCTGTTTATTTTTTGAAAACAGTCCTTTGAAGTTACCAATTTCTCACCAATTCAGCAATTATTGTTTTAAAAAATGTTATATGAATATTATTTTTTATATCTTATAATTACATTCTTTATTATTATCATATATAATATGATATCTTTTTTTATCTAGTGAGAATTTTTGTTTTCATATAAAAATGGAAAAGAAATTTCTAAAATTGATGGATCTAAGGAAACATGGAGGACAACTAACATTTATTGATTTATTGATGAGTTTAAATTGAATTCATAGGATATAATTATTAAATAAATGTTGTTTTTAGTGTTAAGGTGAATATTTAAGAAGAATATATTCAATAAAAGAAAGGCAAGAGCGTAGCACCTAATTACGTCGTAAGGCATTCCTATTGGAAAACAACTCCACTAGCTTCCATTGTGTCCATGTCTGAGCCATTGGATCAAAGGTTAGACAATTGAAATGTTTGAGGCCATTAAATCCACAGGTAAATAATTTTATATATGTTTTTTATAATGTTATTTTTTTTATTTTTTTTAATAAGTTATATTGAATTTAGGTTTTGGTGACTTTGTTATTACACAGAAAAAAAAGGAAATTTAATAAAAGATTGATATAATGTAATGAAGATTTTGACTAGTTCAAGAGACAATAAAAAAATAAAATTATACTAAACTATTAAAACAACCCATGGTATTCATGTAGAATGTAGTTTATCTAAAGCGGGAAATTAGGGATCAAATGTCTTGATATGCAAACCTCATTGATCCCTCTAATAAATAATATAGATCTAAACTAATTATTTAATAAAATTAGTTTTAAATGTTTATAACCATTATTCTTATAAAATCTATATTAATTTAATGTATCTAAATTTTCTTACATCCAAACATACATATTTTTTCTTGTTCTATATTATTTTTGTTACAACTATTTTATTATTCCAAAAAATACATGGTTTTTTCTTGTTATATAAATTTTCATACATCCAAATATACATACTTTTTCTTATTCTATATTATTTTTTTTATACCTATTTTATTATTACAAAAATGCATGGTTTTTTTAGTTATATATTATTTATATTACAACTGTTTTATTATTCATGAGTAGTATTTTTTAATATATAAAAAATTAAATTAATAATGAATTTTTATAAAATATGTGATCTTTTTCAAATTTCCAAATTATTCCACACTACATGATTTATCTTAAACAATAATGATTAACATTCATAATTCTCATTTCTTAAATAACACTAAATTTACCTTCAATTACTTAATTGTAATATTTTGTAAGTACATAACAGTTTGTAACTACATACATACTCTTTTAGATTTTTTTGTTAATGAATATCAAATTTCTTCCGTTCAATATATATATATATATATATATATATATATAATTACCTAATTGTAGCTAAAAAAACATTACATGTTTTTTACTTTATAATCAGAAATATTTTTTTATGATCATAAACAATTTTCATATTATATGATGTCAAATTTAGTCAACTTTTTATTTTGAAATTTTAAACAAATTTTTTCACTACATAATTTTAGCTTTTATATTTTTTTTTTTTTTAATTCCAAACAAAACTTACAAAATAAAATACCCACTTAGTCCTTACTGTAGATTATAGTTTTACAAAATTGACACTATGTGATTAACAATACAGTAAGTTGAGACAACACGAAGGGGTTTTTTTGTACAATTTTTATCATAACATTTCCCTCCATCCAATATATAATGTAGAGTCTTTTGAAGAGAGAGTATATTCTAGTTTATAACTTGATCCACAATCAAAGAAAATGACCAAGGATTTCAGAAGTTATTAGTTTATAACTTGATCCAAAATCAAAGAAAATAGCTAGGGATGTCACAAGTTATCATTCGCGCAGTGATGTATTGATGTTCTCAGTTGAAATGGATCCTATTAGATGCATGGTGGCTAGAGACACTAAAAAATTCAAAAAATATATATGTTATGACATCCATATTATCTACAAAGCATCCAAATTTCCCATCTTATACAACAATTTCTAACAATAACCACTCAATTTACTCTCCAATTTTTTAAGCCCCCACCCATGCTAGGGAGATCACACTGTAAAATTGTATTTTCCTTTGCTTTTTTAAAGGGATCGTAAGAAAAACAGACAACAAGAAAGTCAAAATTATGGTCTAATAACTAATTTTTGAGTCATTGTGACAAAAAAACATCACATTAGCTCACAAAATATATCTAATGCTATAAGGATCTAAGATGATAACAAATTTTTCAATCATGATAACTAGGTGAAAACAAAAATAAGCTGTAGCCACAAGCAAATAATCACAACAACTCACATAATATATCCAAGGTTTCAATGAACCCCATATATAGTGATGGACCTCATGGGAATTTCAGTGGGCATAGAACACCTCCCTAAAAACTCTATACTCTTGATCAATTTAGAATAACCTAAGATGTGTAAAATATTTTAATAAGAAACTAGATTTGTAATTATAAAATATAAAACTATAACTAAAATTTGTGAATTTACTTTGTATTTTTTTCTTATGTATATAGATAAATACTAAACCAAGTTTTGAGTTAAGAAAATAAACCATAACGTAAAGAACAATATCTCCTTCCAAATATGTCTCCATATTAAAATTACATTCACTTTCTTGCATACCAAGACTATTGTTCTTCATATACAATTTTTGATAAGCATGCAATTGGCATTCGGATATGTAGATGAACTTGGAGTAAACTCTATTTTTGTTAATACAAATTCTCTTTATTTACATCTATGCTAGATATATTTTACTTGAATGTATTTAAAATATCTTATTTGAGTTAGATGCTCATTTCATGCTTGTTTTAGAGGATTATTAATCACCAAAGGATTTTCACTCCCAATTTCCTATTTCAATATCTATAACAAAATTGCATGAAATTGGTGCTCTTATATGTATATGAACTTGGAGTAAACTCTATTTTTGTTAACAAAAATTCACTGTATTTACATCTATGCTAGATGCATTGTACTTGAATGTATTTAAAATATCGTATTTGAGTTACATGCTCTTTTCATGCTTGTTTAAGAGGATTATTAATCACCAAAGGATTTTCACTCCCAATTTCCTATTTCAATATCTATAACAAATTTTTTATATATGTGAACATATTGTGTTGGTTTACATATATGTTTTTACCTCCAATTGCCTATTTCAAAGTCTATATTAAAATTTTCTGGATGATAACTCTTACCGTTATTATATTTGAAACCTCCACGACCTACTTCCATGGGAGAAAAATTTTCCTTTCATTCCTTCACGATGGCTCCTTCTCTGCAACATCTTATTTTTTCTAGGCTACTATTTCCTATGCTATTTCCTTCTTATTTCTTCTAGGCTAATCTTTCCCATGCTATTTCCTTACGACTTTTCTTTTGGAGCATGTGGTGCAATTGCTAGTATATAATGTAAATATGGATTGAAAGTAATACAAAAATGGCCATATTCTAAAATAGGTCCAAATGGTGATGAACACATTAAGTGCTCATGGTGTACCAAATTCAAAGGAAAAACATCATATGCAAGGGAAGGTAGTAGTATAATCCATTTATGGGGGTTAAATTGTAAAGTTATATCATAGCCTCATAAAAATTCAATTCATCTTCAAGATTAAACCAATGAAATAATATTCACCTGCGACGAAACATGTTGAACTTATGCTAGATATTGATAAACGAGAAGAATCGTTGTGATGCAAACTATGTATTTTATGGATATAAAAAAGTTTCCTTTAGAGTTTTATAAAGAATTTTATGTCTTGTAAGGGAACAATTAATGTGTTTTTAACCATTGAATATTCTTCATATACTAATACTACATGTCGAGAAAACATTTAACTAGCAACAAAAATGGCTTGTTAGAAAATTAAAGGGTTTATTTTATTCTATTCTGGTGATGAAACAAAATAAAACAATGAAGCAAGAGAATTTTGAAGTAAAATTTGGGCCCAAATGAAATAATACTAACAAAACCAACTTTAAAATAACTAATTAAGCTTCAATGTGATGATGTTATTGCATAGGTAAATATTTTTAGAGCGAAAAGAAGAAAACTAAGTATTTTTCCATTGTTTTTTCAACTTATTAACATATAGATTTACTGAAATGTCAAGCGCTGACACCAATTTGATGAAAAATTAAATTTTGTATGCAATGAGTGTCCACTCTATGTACTTTTGAGTAATTCCACATTGAAAATAAATAAATAGATAATCCATGAAAAATTGTCTCTATATAAACATGTTTTTATTATTATGTATTTTCAATATTTTTCGATGTGGGTATATTAAAAAATATTTAGAGTGAACACTAGTTGGATAGAAATTTCAATAAACCTATAATGTGATCAGTTGAAAATACAATGAAAAAAATAGATTTATTTCTTTTTATAAGAAAATCATCACTATTATTTTATTTTTTTAACTATAGTTATATTAAATTTCTTATGATTCCCATTTTAGACTTCAAAATCCCCCTAATGACCTTATTGTGCGTATTATAGATCTAATAATTGGAAAAATATGACCACATGCAACACAATCTATTCATCATCTAGAAATAAAAGGTTCTACTATACAATCAATCTATAAATCCATATTAAGATTATTCTCTAAGATGGATTTATCAAAATATAAAATGGTGGATTTGGATTAGATAGAGCTTCATTGTTAAGAGTATTTAACTACTTAGTTGTTTTCCAAAGTGCCTCATTTGTTATGCACTCACTATGCAATTCATTGTGAGGTATTAGCAATAAATAATGCTTCAACTTAATTTCCTTAGGTTAATTATATTGGTAGGATGACCATTAAAGTATATTCTTGGTTGGAAAATTATTCATATAAGCCTGAAGAAAAAAAAATTATGGACTAATTTTCAATTGAGAAGTTATAGGCACCTCAAATTCATCAATTCTGATGGCATTTCAGAGAAAAAGTGATGAATAGGATTGTAAAAAGTATGTCATTATTATTAGTGGAGTAGAAATGTGATAATCCAAATATCTATAAAAAGAGAACAATATTTCAAGTTCAATGTTGTATTCATTTTCTTGCAAATGTTTTAACTAAATTAAATAAGCTAAGTCAATGATTTCAAGAGCAACACATTGATATAACCTCTATTGGTATGCACTTAGATTTACTTATTGAACTTCTTCATAGAATAATCTTGCGAGATATGTTCGGAACAAATTTTCAATTTGCTTCATATTTTTAAATAAATAATAACATAGAAAAATGGAGTTTATTGATAACATAGGTGCTTCACAGCTTTCCTATACCTAATTCACTTTGGGTCTGGTACAATGGAAGATTGTGTTCGCTTAGGTAAAGAAATTTTCCAAAAGTTGATTGATTGTCTCAATGATAGGATTGTTGATTGACCAATATTCAATGCAAAAAAATTATTGAGTCATTGTTCTTACTTTTAAGAAGAGAATGAAATATACTTTGAAAAAAATCATACTTTAGACATCTATCCAAAAATTTGATATTATAAACTTAGCAATAATTGATAGAGAAAAATGTGAAGTTGAAATGGAAAGTTTCATTATTACTCTACACTGGGAATATCGAAATAAAATTATGGTGGGAGCATGTGAACATTGTGGAGGATAACTTGAGTAGTGTGAATCATATCCAAATTTGATCATATGGTGATAAAACATTCCTACTCTTCCTCCTAGTACTACCAATTATGAAAGAGGCTTCTGTAAGTTGAATTGTGGAAAAAATGATGACAAATATAGATTTTATTGAGAACATTAGACACTTTGATGTTTTTATCTTTATCAACACCTTAAGAATTGCACAAGGTGGAATGTAACATATAATTTTATGAAACTTGGATAAGTATGAATACATTGTTAGGTAAACTTGACTTGACCATGTTTTAGGGCACATGTTATTAGTGACCTTTTGTATTAAGCCCATGAATTACATGTAAAGAATCCTTTAAAATGCTTGGAATCCTATATTGTAAGGTGCCAAGAAGTGAGTAGGTGAGGGCTAACTTTGTTTGTGACTTAATTAGTTTTTGGCCAAATGGTAATCAACGATATCTTCATGGCTATATTTACCCACAAGGTTTTTATAGAGTAAAAAATGTGTTGTTGGTAGGTTTTTTATTGTTTTTATCTCTTGCATTTTATTCCTAAAGTGATATCAAAGAAAAATGTAGAGGTTGAATCTCTGAAGGACATGCCACAACTTCCTTAAAATATCAAAGATTTATTTCCCATGAGGTGAGTACCAATAGAAAATACCATGGGAGATATAACTACAATAGATTGTATAGAGGTTGCATGGAGGATTAAGCTTTTTCTATGGGAGGATGTGATAGAGGAGTTACTAGTGAGATCAATTTTGTTCGATGCCTTAAGTATTTCCAACAGGCATCATAACACTAAAGGTAGTGGGAAGATAACACCACATTAGAAGATTTTTTTTGTGGGATTGGGGTGCTGAACAAGGCATCATTGGGTAAGGTGAAGCTTATGGACGTCAATGTAGGCAGGTTTGAGGAAGCATAAGCCAATAACTTTGAGAAAGTAACCCAACTAACATTCATTGGATAAGGAGATGGAGATTTTAGGCTAAGGTTTGGGTGTCTCCTTCACTCATAGTGTGCAAGGCCAAGTTATCATCAAAGTGGATTATCCCAAACAATATAAAATGGTAGAAGAGACCAAATCCGTTATAGTTTCTAAAAAAATAGTGAATTCATGGAAGGAAAAGTGGGGAATTTCTGCCATAACATCCATCACTACACACCAATGGGTTGGTAACTAATAAAACCCATTTGGAAAAGGAAAATTTGATTAAGATGCTATTGGTGGAGATAAATTTGTCTACAACCAAGGGTTTGGTAGCATGAGAAGAGCACTGGGCTTGGACTCATAGCGTATGAAGTTGAGAGAAGGATGGCATAATTTTTAGAACAAAAAAAAAATGTTTCAATGGACATTAATATCAATAAGAATAAGGTTGTAAGACCTATTACACAAGTTCCACCCTACAGATAAATTCTAGATGTAGAGCTAGGTGATATGAGGGAGGGCATGTGGGTTTTTTCAATTGAATCCAATGAATTTTCCCATGTCAAGTTTAAAGGGAATAATGTTAGGTAAAATTGACTCAATCATTGAGTTAAATGAATCAATCTTGAATTAGACTAATCATTTAGTCTACAATCATTATTTTTCTTTTAGGCATTTTATTCCTAAGAGGCTTTTATTAATTGAAATAATTTATTTCCAAAATGGATTTTCATAATAAAAGTTATATTGTTTCCATCTTATATATTGTTTTTCTCTTTGGTATTTTAGTCTTAAATACTTTCATTGGGGAAGAGGTGTTAAGATGTTGTAATATTCACTACAAGGAAAAGACCCTCTAGCGGAGGTTATAAAGGAGGTTTTTAGTGTTATAAAATTGGCCAAAATTGTCAAAAAAACATATGATACCACATTTGTTTCTGGTAACGAAGGTTTTGGCGGAGATTTTAATGGAAATTGAATACAACTAAAAAAAATGGGTGGCCGGAGGTTATTACGGATGTTTTTCCATCGGTGCTCTTATCAGGAACGCATCGGTGCGTATTGGTAGACAACGCACTGGGGCAGTCTACGGAGAATGCATCGGGCCGTTAAGGAAAACAATAGTACTGAGGCCGGTGTTGGTGATTCAACACACGGGAGCATTTTAATTGGTCCTGGGATTTGAGCGGTGCCCATAGGTCGTAAAAGCGCACTGGTGCATGTATCTTCATGAGGCACCAGTGCCCCGTATCACAAAAAGGAACCAAGATTTATAATTGGTATTGGTATTCGTGCGGTGCACATGTCATATACAAATGCACTGGTGCCTATAGATACATAAATGCCCCGGTGCACATTATCACACAAATGCACCGATATTTATAACGGGAATCGGTATTAGTGCGGTGCCCATATAATCATAAACGCACTGGTGCATATAGACACATAAGTGCATCGGGTTTCATTTTTTTTTTTTTTAGAAACATCCACCTCTGACAGTGCAATTATTGTGATTATTTTAAGTTCATTATTCATCAAAAGTCGACACATGTTATAACAATATTCATATTAATTACATTTTTATTAATGCATTTGAATTTGTTGTTTGGATTAATTTGTTATAACATATCAAAATTATTGTGGTTTTTTTAAATTCATTATTCATCAAAAGTCGACACATATATATAATCTTATAACAATATTCATATGAATTAAATTTTTATTAGTGCATTTGAGAACGAAAATGGAGAACGCAATAGAATAAATTAAAACAAATATTATGATTATATATATATATATATATATATATATATATATATATATATATATAGATATATATATATATAGATATAGATATAGATATAGATATAGATATAAATATAGATATATATATATATATATATATATATATATATATATATATATATATATATATATAGTCTTTATCATACAAAATGGGACAATTATTCGTATCCCTTTATCTTTCAATTGGGACACTATGTTCATTACATTAAACAAAATGTCTGATTTCACAGACATATTTCAAAAAATAAAATGCCTTGCTTTGATATCCAAATTACATAGTGATCATCATTCTTCGCTTCAATTGTTGTCACTGCCAGAGCTACTTCCATGACTTGGGTTTTTTTCAGGAATGTTGTGTTCACGGCGTTGATTGTTTTCTTCGTCTTCATTTTCCATCTACAAACATAAAAATAAACTGAAATGAGTGTATATACATTGGTGAGAATAATGAATATTCCAATATTAAATAATATACATCAATGTAAATCGAAAAGAAAAATGACGTACTATAGCAACAACTGACTCATAAACTATACACATTCTTTCAAAACCATGTACGATGCCATCTTTCAAAATTTCATCTGTTGTCACAGTTCCATACTTTGTTTCCTGCAAGTTTTATACCCCATAAAAAATCATATATTTAATATAAAAGATGTTTTTGTTATATTAATTATAGATGGAGATAATTAAAACAAGATCGATATATGCTTACAAATTCCACAATTAAATTCTAATATGTCAACATATACTCACAACCCATATTTAACCCAATTTCAATCAATTCATTTGATGATTCTTCTTTGTATGTTAGCACCTATTTGAAGACATTCAATGATGATTTTTGTAAAACAACTTAAAAATACAAAAATTAAATCTAGTTAAGTTGTTATAAGGAAGTAACAATTACTCAGAAACTTAGAGATCAACCATTTTTTTCCTTGTCGTCATGTTTTATGTGCTGAATGGGTTCCATTTTCTTTTCTTTTCTGCAAGAAAATTCTTGAAAATTAATATTTAATGTTAAATTGTTTATTAGTTGTACCTAATGATCGAAAAATTCAATGATTACATATTAAATTTGAAGCACGTTGTTCTATTTGTTCCACTAGATCCCTCAAAATTTTGTAAAAGATTTTCCCTCTTTCGCTAACTTCCACCACCACTCCAGATGAGCCAAGGAGCAATTCATTTTCATTTGTATGTTCTATTTTTTTTCTTTTCTTAGAACAACATTCCTTTTCTGAGTTGTTGGTCCCTATAGAACATTAAACAATTGTGAATTAGTAGAGTGTTTGACACATGCTATCTAATAATTTTAAGTATATTATTAATGATAATTAAAAAAAGAAACTCATATTGGATTGATAGTATTGTTTCATTCACCTGATTCATCTTTTTGAAAATTTTCCATTAAACTCTTACGCTCTTCTGGTCGTAGATCAAAAATAATCATATCGAGCTTTGTCATTTTGTGGCTTTGCATGATACACAGTAAACAATACATATTAGCTAAAGTTACATATAGTTCAAAAATAATATTTTTTATAAAGAATTTACAAAGAAATTTCCTCTTTTGTTTTTCTTGATGTGTTAACAGTATTTTTGTTACTTGATATCTTGTCAGTCATTTCTTTATCAATCTGAAACCTGTAGCATATCATTCATTAATATATTTATAAATAAATTCTCAACTTTTCAGTAAAAAATTAAATCTCGAGACACTAGTGCGCCTTTCATGAAACCCGCACCAACGATGGTGCATGTATATATTAACAACACACTGCCAAACTGTATAATATGTCGTACGGTGCATTCGGTATTATAAATGCACCGCAAAAATAGTGTAATAAACCTAATAGTGTGTGGGGTATTATAAACGCACTGCAAAAATGGTGTCATACACCATACGATGCTTTCCTAGTTAAAGAGATTACCGGTGCCCTATTTCAGATTTGGCGCACGGATTTAAGACAATGTTTTCAATTTTTTACGACACAGAACTTGCGCTGTGCATTGTAATAATACAGAACATCGGTGCAGTGGAGTACGCAGGGCGCACCGATAAAGAAAAATCCATTTTTTCAAAAATTCACGCAATTGCCGAATGGATTGGGATTCGACTATGCATATCGTCCCGTGGGTTGGACGTTAATCTAAAATGAAAAACCCTAATTCTAAAATCACAGAAAAAGGGAGAAGAAAAGGAAAAAACAAACAAATAAAGGGTTCAGGGTAAAAATGGGTAAAACTGCAGGAAAAAATATAAAACTGCAGAAAAAAAGTAAAAAAAAGAATTAAATTTAATCACGAAATGGTTTGAAATTCTATGATAAAGGAATTGAATCACCAGATTTTTGGTTTCTGATTGTCTGAATACTTTTGATGGAACATATTTCGCCATCCACAGTGCCCTCGTGCTCTCTTGATCCAAGTCTGTCTCCTGCAAAAATCTGCCTAAATTTTTTTAGCAAAAATAGTGAAATAATGAAAAGTCTTTAGTATTTAAAGAATTATTTTATCAAATTAGATTTTCGAAAATATTTTGCTGCCCATTTTTCAAATTTCCACTTTTTTTAACTTAAACAAAATAGAGTTTCATTTTTTTATTTGCATTTATTCGTTTCCGGTGCGCGTAAATGTGACACACCGGTGCGTTTTATTAATACTACACACCGGGGCCTGTTAGGATAATAAGCGCACCAAACTTTTTAAATTTTTTTAATTATAAAATACATGAATTTATTTTCATTATTTTCTAAAATTTATATATGTAAGAACATAATAAAATAATGATAATTATAAAGTACATGAATTTATTTTCATTATTTTCTAAACTTTATGTTACAAAAATTTGTATTATTCTAGATTTGTTATTTTACAATTATTTGCAGATTTACAAATTTAAATATTTTAATAAAATCATTTCACATTAATACAATTAAAATTTTACAAATTAATATTTTACATACAATTACATTAATTAAAATTACAATTACAATTTTACATTAATTTCACATACATTAATTACGATTAGAATTAGAATTACAAATTTAATTTTACATACAATTACATTTACAATTTTACATATAATTACATTTACAATTACAATTACAATTTTGCAAATATTTTACAGACAATTCAATTAAAATTACAGTTACAAATACAATTACATTCACAATTTTACAAAGAATTACATTTACAATTACAATTACAATTTTACAAATATTTTGCATACAATTCAATTAAAATTACAATTACAAATACAATTACAATGTTTGAAATTTACATACAATTACAATTTGTGAAATTTACATACAATTAGAATTAGAATTACAATTTTACAATTTTTCATATATACAATTACAATCATTTCACAATAAATTAAATATTACAATTACAATTGAAATGTTACATTAATCAATATTTTACATATAGTTACACTTTAAATTACAATTAGTACAAATACAAATGCAATTTTACAATTTTACATAGAATTAAAATTAAAATTAAAATTACATTCACGACATAATATTTTAATATAAATCGTCATTTAATAATATTAAATTAATTAATAAACATCATCGAGATCATGATAACCATCATACAAACATCATATTCGACTAATAAACACATTCAATTAACATCAAATTAACCTTATATATTAACATCATCACAACACAAACATCAAATATACATCTCAATATAATGTCAAATAACTCATGCACCTATCACATACACAAATCTATTTGCAAGCTAAACATTAAATGAACATATCTAACATGACCAACAATATGCGCCACATCATGATGATCATCAACATGAAAATTAAGTACAACTACAACATGAACATAAAATACATGGACCATATATATAACTGAATAATGTTAAAAATATACAACTGTAATATAAATCATGTCATGGATCAAGCGCTGGTGGTAGTATTACAACATCAATAACACTAGTAGAAGTGGATGCGGCCTGCTCAGTAACGCTGGGTACAACCTCGACAGTCAATGGTCAACTAGCCTGCTCATGATCATGATGATCACTAGTACTGATGGATGCATCTGCTGGTGGTAGTACAACATGATAAATATGAGGCGCAGTAGTAGTGCAGGTGGCCTACTCAGTCAATAGTACTACAGCCTCGGGGGTCGATGGTCCAGCCTGCTCATGATGATCGTGACTAGTACTCATGGTGGATGCTGCAGGTTGCTGACTGGACGTGGCCGATGGTCCAGCCTCATCTCCATGATGATTAGTGTCAGATGCTGGAAATGGAGCCTCATGCTGATTATCAGGCGCATCGCGTGGTGAACGATCACGATATGCATCTGAGTGGCTGCTGGCAGACTGCCCATCACGTGCCGCAACTCGACTATGCCTATAGCTACGGAAAATCCTCCTCAATCGCGTAACAGCTGTCGTAGCTCCTACGACATGCCGCATCAGGCTGTACATGTCACGCGACATGCCTCTCCACATCCATATCAATATATCATTGCCCTGTATCTCTCTGTAATGAGCGGGCCTGATGCCCGCATCTGAAATCAATCCACAGAGTTGGTTTCCCAACTCCATTCGGTATCTGGTCGACCACGCCTAGCAAAAGGTAGTACCAGTGCACCATGAGGCGCATGAGGATCAACACGTCTCTCTGCTGCGCCACCGACCTCATCCTGATCTGGCGCATCAGCCATCTCCTGATCGTAATCATCAAGATTGACACCTGGATCATGTGGTGGATCTGACATCTCATCGCCATCAAAAGACCCAATGTATGCAAAATATATATAATTACACAACAATAATTAGACAGTTTCATTACATAATTTAATAAAAAAAAGTTAAAGAACATGTTAGAATAAATATAATTAAAACAGTAATATTACCTCTATCATCTGGCGGCTCATCAGGAGTGAAGAGGATGTTGGGAAACCCTCACCAATCTAGTCCAGCGTAAGGACATGGGACCATAATGAAGGGATACATCCCGCCAACGCTGGCTAGTAAGTCTAGCGAATCATGTGATATCCTCGCTGGAAACATAATGTCTCCTGTCTTGGGCATCATCTGCCCCCACATGCGCATATGGGCTTGCAACATCGGCCTACGAGGTTGTCGAACAAAACTAGGTCACATCTTTGGAAACCTCTCAAAAAATAAACAAAACATATTTGAAGAAAAAGGGAAGTTTACCCTCCCTTGTGCATGAGCACGACATCTATCTAAGGCCATACAAAACTGTCACAAAAAAATGGCAGACCACCTGACAAATCGTGGCTGCTGTACTAAATAATCAACGTAATATAAAAGCGAGCAACTAATGCGTTGCTCATCACTAGTGTTGTGCGAAATGATCGAAGCGATAATAGAGAGGCACTGCACGTCTTGTCTACCAAAAGCACCTATACGTAACTGACCTCCAGGTACCTGAAACTCTGAAGGAGACAGTACATGTGCTCCAATGTATCTCTAGGAGTAAACTAACTGACTCCCTGCTACACAACTAGGTGGCACGTCTGGGAATGAGGGAAAATCCACCCCTCTCCTCGATAGTCCTGTAATAAAATAAATGTCTTCCTCAGTGGGTGTGTACCACTAGTCAGGGCCAACCTGAAAAGCCTGTTGGTGGGCATTCCACCTGTCGGTAAGATGTCTCAAAAGCACACTATGGGCCTTTAGGCCGGAAATAGCCTCCTCATAGAACTTGAGGAGGCTTACCTGCTTAAGGATCTCCTAGGTATCTGCAGTAATAGGGCGAGGGCATCCATCTCTCTCCCTCTCTCTCGCCTCCCATTGGCGAATCATGTCATACTGTTATTCTTGTCATTGCTATTGTTGCTCCCGTTCTCTCTGAATCATTGCCATATCAAAAAAAGAAAATTATTAAAATAGAAATGTATTTATAAATAGACATATATAATTTTTTTTGAAAAAAAAACATACATACAAGTCAGTTCTCCATAAAAGCAGTCATGCACCAGTTCCGGTGTGTTAAAATATTTTAGCGCACCATCCTCGGGGCCGCTAAAGAAACCGACCACACCGGTTTTGGTGTCGATGTCTATTTTTCAAGCACCGCGGACTGTGTATAATTTAGAATAGCGATGCGCTAACTGAAATATATGCCTCAGCGCATATAGTCATGTCAGCGCACTGACTTCATGGCAATGACATAGTTGACGGTGCGGTCTTTTACCCGGCCGCACCGTTGACCCTCTCGGAATGAAAAATGCATTGCGCTGACATAAACCTGGGCGGCAAATTCAGTCAACGCACTGCACTGTGATCGTCGGGGTTAGCGGTACGCCTAGATAAATGAGCACACTGCCTTTTTCTTTTTTTCTTTTTAATTTAAAATTATTCGGGGCACCTTCCAGAACTGCCTCGGAAATGGTGCAGTTACTGTTAGCACCGCTAGCAGTGCTGCCTGTAAATTTTACAGGTAGCACTGCGACCAGTGCAATCCGAATAGCTTGAGCGCACCACGCGACAATTTTTTTTTTTTTAATGGTTATTTTTAAGTTTATTTGAATATCCAATCTGATAAAAGGCTTAATTATAGAAAAACTAGAAAAATACCTGTACATTTCGTGGTCGAGGAGGCATATTGGCTATAAAATTTGAAAAATAAAATTTGTCCACTGTTTTTCAAAATGCAAGCTACAGATTGGTTGCCAATGCAAAGCAGCAGTGTGTGTAATGGGTGCAATGAGAGCACCAATGGCAGGGCGGCTCAGAAATAAGGAAATAGCATCGGGGCTTGAGAGCTCTGGAGCACTGAGGAAAGTGAATAATGAAGGTTTTTGGCCGTAATTTTTTTTATTAACCCTGTTTTGGTGCACGGGGTTTTATAAGCGCACCAGTGTGGTTAGGAAAACTGCACTGGGTGGTATCAATTTTGGCACGTTGTTTATAATGCGCCAAGGCATTGCCTTAACCGTGCACCGGGATGTTTCAGTTTTGGCGCGAAAATTTTATGATGCACCAGGGCGGCGTAATGGTAAAGCACCAGTGCGTAATAGTCGCAAAGCACCGGTTTTTTGGCCTTAATTTTTTTTCTTTTATTAACCCTATTTCGGTGCATGGGGATTTATAAGCGCACCGGTGCGGTTAGGAAAACCGCACCAGGCGGTATCAATTTTGGCGTGTTGTTTATAATGCGTCGAGGCATTGCCCTAACCGTGCATCGGGATGTTTTAGTTTCGGCGCAAAAATTGTATGATGCACCGAGGCGGCGTAATGGTAAAGCACCAGTTTTTTGGCCTTAAATTTTTTTTTTTTATATAACGCTATTCCAGTGCGTGTTGTTTCTGGCGCACCGGTGCTCTTAGAGAAGAACGCATTGTTTCGTTTTTTTTTGGCGCAGTGTTTTATGATGCACCGGCACGAAAGAGTATTGACGCCCGGTGCATTGCAGTAATTGGATGCCCCGGTGGCGTGTACTTCGCACACACTGTCCGGTGTGCCAATGTTCGGTGCGCACCGATGCTTTCTATGGTATTGTGCGTACCGGTAATTGATAGCTCAAGAGCACTAGAAAACTGAAAAATTTGGGTTTTTTGTCGTTTAATTTAACCCTTTACTGGTGCGCGTTATTTATAGGCACACCAGTACTGTTTGCTGCAAACGCACCGGTCGGTTTATGTTTTGGCGCATTTTTTATGATGCAGCAGTGTGGTTTCTGTCTACCGCACTGCATGGTTTCGGTGTAGGCATTGTGTTTTATAATGCACCTGCGCGGATGAGTTGTGAGGCACCGGTGCTCTATTATATTATGACGCACCAGGTGTTTGTGTACGGAGTGCACGGTGTCCGGTGTGCCAATGATTTAGGCCACACCAGTGCTTTATTTTTTTTAGAGCACCGGGGTGAGTTTTAATGATAAGAGCACCGATCGGAAAACATCCAAAAAACCCTCCGCCCACCAACCTCCTCAAGTAACCTCTGCTAGAAATGGATGTATGGGGTATTTTTCTTTGTGGTTCCTCAAAAACATCCGCTAGAGGGTCTTTTCCTTCTAGTGATTTCCTTAATTTTGTAATGTTATTATTTTTTTTGCAAATAAATTTGCATTATTTCAAAATAATAGATTACATCAACTTCCCATTGTTGATAAGCACAGTACGTCACAATACCTCCAATATCTCCCTAGAATAACCCCAATCTTATCTACTTTTGAGGGAAAAGAACCTAGGAATATCGTTAGCCTCTCCCATGGTAAATTTGTCATTTTCTCTACGTACATCTATCCACCCTATGGAATTTTCAAGATAAAATGAAGACCGTACAGTACTTAAGTTTACATGAGTCAATTCTAATTATGGGAGTTTTTCATATGTAGTTGCCCCCTTATCATTATCTGAGTGATCTTATTCATGAAAATTCTTGTGTCTAGATATTGTCAAAGCTATAACCATAGTTTTGTTTCATGTGGCTCCATTTGAAGGGCGGACCCTGGCAAGCAAAGGGTGAGATGGTGTTGAATGCATCCAAGTTGTAGCTAAAGAACTCAATTTATTTGTAGTATTTGTTTGGGGCTGAGGGTTTTCTGTTTGGTTTGTTGAAGATTTATTAGTTTCCTTTGACACTTTGGGATCGTTCATAATCCATATTTTCATAATCCAATGGCAGCGTAAAATATAATTCATTGCAATGGAGAAAAAGTTATATGGTAGTGGCTTGGTAAGCTCTACTTCAACGCATATGAAGGAGAATGTAGAAATACCCTTCTCTAGCCTTTTTGTATCTACTTTACTGAAATGACCAATGGAATTTCCCACTTCACATAAAATATTTGGATGAAGCATGTCACGGGGAATCCTTGGAAGCCTAGCCCAAATGGGTGTGGGAAAATATGACATGGAAAGAGTGTTAAAGAAATTAAAAAAAAACGTTTTAGGGAAATCCCAACTCAATGCCAAAACCAAGGTCTTTCATAAAAAACCCTCTATTAATGTTGGATATTCTTAATTTCACCAAAAAGAAACCTTGTGAGCAAAGGAAAAATTTTGCATATGGTGTCCATGTTTTATGAACCCAATTCTGAAGCGTAGTTGCCAAAGGCCAAAACTTGTTGAACCTACAAATAATAGCATGCATGATAAAATCCTTTCTAGATTTATAGACGATAGACTACTCTAGAAAAACCTCTAGGGTTTCATCCAATTGGTCCACAATGAAAGCGGGCCCTAATAATTCTTTATGTGTCAGAAGGATAAATCTCAGCTTGAGGGCATCCTTGAAAGACTTGGACTTAGAAGTAGAAGGTACAACCCTGCCAATGGACCCACTATTCAAGCTTGTAACTAAAGGTATTTAAGCATGATCGGTAATACCATAACGACTGTGTAAAAAACCCTCATATAGTTTCCATCCTTCATGGAGAAGCAACATACAACCAACAAGAATTCTTGTCCTTTCTTGAAGTCTACTAGCTAGTGTAAATACAAAATTTGTTGCTTTCATCGAGATACAAATATTATTGCACAAAAAAATCTTTGAAAAAGACTAGCCCATTTCAAGAGCGTATGTGGCACAATTTCATTTGGAAAAATTCAAGGGAAAAATCCTTTGGAAATGGATTCCCTTAGTATGGGGCTCCCACCATAATTGAAACCCTAATATCATATCTCAAAACAAAACATGTGTTGTCGTTCCCATTTGCATCATTAACCTTGGAATGTGATAGAATGGTATTGTTGGAGCAAAAAATCGTGTCACTGCATACAAGATGTTTGACTTGCTAGGTCGAGGGATTAGCTTTAGTCATGGTGGCAACAACAACAACAGACCCCTGCAGACATAATCCTAAGGCAACTTCAATTGAAAGGAATTCCTAGTTGGCTTGTATTGAATCAAAATGTAGCGAATTGTCTAGTTATCTTATGTATTGTCCAGCTGAAAAGTCCCTTCATATGCCTTGTCTAAACCAAAGGCCTCAACTTGCCTTGCATCATTAGCTTTGAGATCATTTTCAGGCTCCACTACAACAACCTAATAGCTCAATTTTTTTTGAAAACCAGTGGTGTAAAAGATGTAAACAACCTTGAATCTAGACACACTATGTTTAAACCCTAACCCATCTCCATAACTCTCAACATCATTAATTTGATAGTTTTATTTAAATAAATATTTTATATTAATAACTATAATTATTATCATTTTTTATTTTAATATAATAAAATAATCTATTTTAATTTATTAATATAGAATAATAAATAAATAAAAATATAAAATTAATATAAAATATAAAAATTTATTTTAAATTTCATTTCATATAATAAAATTATTCTAAATTTAATTTAAAATACAAGTTCTCACCTTTAGTTTCATCTCCTATTAAATAAAATTAACAATTTAACTAATTTGAGAGATAACCTTTCTCTTCCAATTCCTTGAGTAGATTAAATAAGTTGAAAATAACATTCAATTTGATATATAACCTTTTTCGGATTCAACCGTCGATTAAATAAATTTAACATTCAATTTCAATTCAACCCTACATACGACCTAAAAAGACATTTGCTTTTTTTTTTCAGAAGAAAAAAACGCTGTATATATTAAAAGAAATATATGACAGTACATGATCATCAATATATTCTCAAATTGTTATAAAAAACAGCGAGAAAACCCCATAAACCCATATACATCCAGAATGTACTTCTGAAAAGAAGTAATCCGATGTTCATGGCGAACAACATAACGGGTGGTATGAAACCAACCCACGAGATCATCCCTGTATACATAGAAAAGAACATCCAAGGAAAATACAGCAGCATCATATTCATGTTAAAGAAGATAATAAAAGATAACTGTATAGAAAAAAGCTAACAAAAGGTGAGATCCATGGTGTCTTCGAAGACAGATATGAGGCAGGCTCGCTTGTGCAAACACCAAAACAGGCTCACTTGAAAACTTGAGCGATTCCGATCCCACTTGCAAAGCACAACCCTTGTATAAAAAAGCTGGCTCGCTTGTAATTCATCATGCACGCTTGACATATGTAGATCCGGCACGCTTGATGAAAATTAACAGGCTCGCTTGAAGAAGAAAACCAGCTCGGACAAAATCAAAATCCCTGTACGACAAAAAAGGATATAACAGGCTCGCTTGAAATAAGAAAGACGGTCCAGAAAAACAGAAAGGCTCATGAAGACTATGAAATCTGATCCCCATGATTGGGGGAGATCCGGCTCCCCAGCTCGATCCGGAGATCTGGCACCCAACTACTTCCAACCGGCATGACCGGCATGCCAAAACGATCCAGGATCAAAGGGATATGAAATATCCAGTCGCCATTTAAACTCATCAGCATCCCAATCCTGGCAGATACCCGGTGCAAATGAAAAAGAAAGATCAGCCAACTGTAAAATATCGGGATCCAAGGAATTTTCAAGGAGCATCAGAAGGCAGACAGATCATTGATCCAGGGAGCGACCCCCTCTAGGCATCAGATTACCAAACCAGATAGCGATCACCAGCAGGGGAAATGCTAAAGTAAATCAATGCTGCAGACATCCATATTCCATAGCTATCGTGTATGAGGGAAGCACAAACCATTCAGTGCAAGTGCCATAAGAAAGCAGACCTGCCAACAAGCTAAATACCAACCCCAAACAGGCAACAAATATCAAATCCAGATTAGCGATTCCTGCAAGGGGAATGCAATCACTCGTGGCAGAGCGATGCAAAAGATTTAAAAAACAGTAACGGGTAGGTTCAAACGACAATTGATGCGATGAAAGGTGATGACAAGACCCTCCTAAAGAATCAGAGAAAGGTCATTCAATGACAATCCAAGTACCCAATGCAAGTACAGATTCAGGAAATCTCGCACTAATCCCGAATATGGATATGAAAAATCTCCGGATGAGGAGCATGTAACGGACACCTGCACGAATCATTAATAGGGCTGCAAAATCGATGCTACTAATAAATGTGTCCACCTACCGGAAATGGCTATTGAATCAGAAACGCTGCCAAAGACAGATTGAATTGAGCCGGAAAACAATTCAAAAATGACCGGAGAATATCGAAAGGCCAATCGGAAAAATCAGTAAGCCGGCAGAAATTGCAGCAGCAACAGCGATGGCAATCAGAGAATGACCACCATCGCCACAAGACCCCTGAAAACCACTTAAGCTCCCATTCAATATGGAGCAACTGCGTGCCCAAAAGTCCCCTGAAAACCTCTTAATCTGCCATCAATCCATGGCCACTACGGCCAGCAGATGCAACTTCAGACATAGACCATCGAGCTCAGCTCTGTGCCGTATGTCAAAGTGTTTCCTCTCACTGCGTTCTCCCTACGCTGGTACCTCTCCACGCTCCAGCCTACTCTCAATTCCTCACTGCGTGCCGCAAACTATGAGCCCCTACGTGCCCAACTTGCTTGGGCGTTCTTCACTGCCCTCTATGTGCAGCAGCATGAAATAACGAAAAATCAACAGCCACTAAGCAAGATGCGCGCACAGAAATGGGACAGTATGGACTTCCAACTCACAACCACCATCCCAACCCCCGTCCCCAGCGCACAAACACCGCTCAACTAAAACATCTCACATCACCACCGCCTGCACCCAGGCCCTCCCTAAACGACACCTTCCTGCATCATCACCACACCACCATGTATGCAAACGACAGAATTAACAGCACTCATGTACCAACAATAGCCACCAAAAGACACAGGAAGTTGTCCACATTGGGTACCAGCATTATGAATCAACAGAAGCCACCAAAAACCATGAACAACTTGTGCACATTGGGTACCAGCGTAATGAATCAACCATAGCCACCAGAAGCAGAACAACTCACCTCGATGGGTTCCAGCTAAAAGATTCAACAATAGCCACAAAAATGTCCACATTGGGTACCAGCTTTATGATACAACAATAGCCACCAACAGCTACAACAACTTGTCCTCAAAGGGTTCCAGCTATATAGTCTGTGAGTGCCATTCAGATGGGAAGGAACCTAAAAATGAGAGGGCGAAAAGCGTGGCCAAAAGTCCCTGAAAACCTCTTAAGCACCCATTAATCCATGGTCCCTACGGCTAGCAGATGCACCTTCAGGCAGAGACCATCGAGCTTCTATTCCACCTACTTAAACACTCGACTACAAGATAAGAGCTTGCGCGGCAACATAATACAATGCAGGCATCGCTCGCTCTCCCTTCTCTCCCTTCTCAGCTATTCCATTTGAAACCCAGCCCTCTTAGCATACCTGCCATTCTTCAGATATATTTAAACTGTATTTAAATTCGAATTCTGTTTATAGCCATTTCAGTCTGCTTATCTGTAACACACTTGCATCTTCCTAACTTCCCTTTTGATTTGGTCAGAGGGGTCACCATAACATTAGATCAAAAAAGACATTTGCACAGAGGCGGGCAGAGACAGCATAAATTCGGCCAACAGAAAAGCCGGCGCGTGGAAAGAGGCTAGGCTTTGGTATGCAATATATCTGCCAATTACGTGTTTGAAAAACATATATAAAAAAAGATATTATTTTATTTAACCCACATAGTAATTTTACATTTTTGTATAAAGGATAAAGGATGTGTAAGTATGGCTGAAATTTTTTTTTTTACATTTTAATTATACAATTGAATAAATTATTTGAATATTTATATTAATTTATTTATTTCTATATTAATTCATATATTTATATATATATATAATTATTAAGATAAAATATTTTAATGTTGTATCTAAAAAAATTCAATATAATTATCAATAAAATATTTTACAAATTAATATTGATATATATGTGATATATAATATTTTATAGTTATGTATATAATATATATGTCAGTTATGTATATAATATATATGTCATTTGAGATGTTTATTTAGTTATATATATTTATTTTATATAGCATTCAAAAATATAATTTAAACAATGAGAAATTACACATTTTATTTTGCACTCTAAATTTTTTTTAGATTTGTATATGAAGAAATTTGATCACTCTCAATTTATATTAAATAATAGTTAAAATAGTTAAAATCTATCTATACTAGTAAATATTTTAAAAATTAATAATTTTAAAAAAAAATCACTTTTATAATTAAAAAAAATTCAAAAATACAGTAACTATGTCCTATATCATCAATAGAAAAACAAAACCAAATAATAACAACAAATACACATATCTAAAACACAGAAAAACAGAACAAAAACAAAAATGCATACAACCTCATCACCAAAATAGCATCAACCAAAACCAGAACTACAAGCACTAAAGTGACTGCCACAATGAAGCTAGAAGAAAAAGGCCCAATATAGAAAATATCCATCCACCTAAAAAATGACATTTGCCTAGTGCGATCCCTTATAAATACATTGTATTTTCTTTTAACTTTAACTTATTAAAAATATATAAAGACATATTTCATTTTCGACATTTGCCTAGTGCGATCCATTACAAATACATTGTATTTTCTTTTAACTTTGGCTTATTAAAAAAATATAAAGACACATTTCATTTTCATTTTCTCGTATCAGAAACATACATTTTCTTGAAGTCGAATGATTCACATCGGACTGCCATATTTGAGAGCTCAACGATTACAATACAAAGGTGCATGTACCTACCTTGCCCAGGAATCTTTTGGGCTTTGTTCAATTATTTTTTACTTGAGTCATTATTCGCTACACTTGAGTAGATTTGGTGTATATATTTAACTGTGAGATATGTTTTTTTTATTGACAATAACTTTTTGAAATGATAAATTTAAAACTATGTAACTTTTTATATTTTATGTAAATATAAGAAGATAATTTTATTTCTATATTTAAAAATATATTTTAAATAATAAAATACACTAATAAAAATAAAATTAAAAATTAAAAAATCTGAACATTCAAGCACTCCACAAAAGGTGTTAATATTAAGAAAGAAGGTGAAGCAGGCGGAAGTTTGGTCAATTTTGATTCGTTACTCTTTTAACGCGTAGTTATGAGTGTGGCATCGATCCACTACGTTGGGACACTGTCACTTTTAATGGTGGGGAGGGCATTTGGCTGTAAATGAACTTTTTCTCCAGAGAATTTCATGCTCGGATGTTGACAGATTATTCCATATTCCTCTAAAGGCTATGCGAGAACGCAAGCCATATCCACGCAACTTGCGTTGTTTTTATTAAGTCGCGGCTGTTTACTATCGGGACCGTGCGAGTCAAAGACTTTCAAAAAAAATTATATGCTTTGGAGCAACTACGTATCCGGTTGATATGTGTAGATTTACCATTTACGCTAGTCAACGTATTCAAGGGTTTAAAAAAAATGAATGTGCATGAATTTATGAATGTGATGATTTTGCATTAATGTGAATTACTAGAGGTGAAGGTATGACTTATATATGGCATGTAAGCTTCTTTTTTTTAAAGCTCCACGTTTATTTAAAAAGGGAGAAAAGCCCTTTCATGTGAAGAAAATGTTTTTTAAAGTTTTTTTTTTAAACTTAAATTTTGGAATATGTTTTATAGAACGAAAAAGGAGCTCGAAAAGGAAAGGATTTAAAAAGGGGAAGAAGCCCATTTATAAAATAAAAAAAAAGGGGATTTTAATTCTTGTGTCATGAATTTTTTAAAAGAGCTTGTGTGAAAGGATAGAAGATTTTTTTTAGGAGTTTTTTAAAATAAAATAATAAAAAACCTGAATCTTCTGAAAGTGAATGTTTAAAATGAAGGAAGAGAATTTTTAGGAACAAGGTATTTATGAATGTTTAAAAGGAAGGAAGAGAATTTTTAGGAACAAGGTATTTGATGCATATATAGACTCGTTTGTTTGTGGAAGCCAAGCAACGAGGTCATGGGAAAAGCCACGAGGCTAAAGCAGAAACAGAAGATGTTCGAGATCTTTTTAGATTTGGAAATAAGAAGGCAAAAAGATGCCTATGCGTTAAAATGCATAAAAGAATCTGTCGATGACAGCATTCTCCCTCTGATCTCAGATGCCAAGACAGCCAAGGAGGCATGGGATACCCTTGAGAGATGTTTTGGTGTAAGGGGGAGCATTGAAGTTGAAGATCAAGATGGATCTGTAGCAACAGATCTAAAACGAGATGAAGATTTTGTTGAATTCTACTGTGCTCAGCCACAGGTGGATGATGTTTGCAAAAAAAGTGCAGAAGTAGTAGAGAGAGAGCACGAAGATGCTTGTGAACCCCATTGTACACAACTACATGTGGACGATGATTTGATGATTCCAGCAACAGAGCTTGTTGATGAAGACTTGTTGATTCTAGCAACAGAGCTTGCTGACGAATATGTGATGATTCCATCAACAGAGCTTGCTGATGAGGATATGATGAACCCAGCAACACATTTCGCTGATGATATGATAAATCCAGTTATTAATATTGTTGATGTAAACTTTGATAATGAATTTCTGGCTAATGATGATTGGTTGCAAATGATGCAACAGAAACATGATATTGACATGATGCTATTTGGTGACATTACCCCACTTCATTTAGTGGAAGACAACCTGTTTGCAACAGCACAAGTTAGTGAAGAAAAGACAAAGACAGAAACAAAGATAAAGACAGTCTGTAAAGAGAAAGTGGAAACAAAGATAGAAACAGAAGTAGAGAACGAAGAGGCAGAATTAGAAAAGGAAGCACAAAAACAGAAAGCTCTCATTGCAAAGCAGAAGGAAGAAACAGAGAAAGAAGCAGAGATAGAAGTGAAGAAAGAAGTTTGCAAAGGGAATGCAGAAATAGAAATAAAGGCAGAAGCATAAAAGGAAACACAACAAGAGAAAACTCTCACTGCAGAGCATAAAGACCAAAAAGAATGTCGTTCTGCAGATATTTTTAATTCTAACATTGATTTCAAATGTGCAGGTACACAGATTGATTATGAAGAAAAGCTAAAGTTTATTGAAACATGGCTTGCAACACCATGTCTAGTTGAAGTCTACACAAAATTTGTAGATATGAATGTTGAAGACAACATGCATGATGAAAACGTGAATGATATTTTCATGCATTGGAGTTATGAAGAGATAAGATATTGTTCTAATCTTATGTTGCAGCAAATTGATGATTAAAAGTGCACTATAGAGGACAATATGTGGCAGCAGCCCACATACAAGTCAATTTTTGAAGAAGTCCAGGACATGCTTAGACAGCCTGGAACAATAGAAGATATGCACTAGAAAATGAAGAAACAGAGTTCTCAAGGATACAGCAAAGAAAAAAATCTGAAGCAATTTAGAGACTACAGAATTTGGAAGAAGAGAAGAAGAAAACAAAATCTAGTTGAAGTCAATTTTTTTTTAAATTGTAAGCCTCGCTGAGACATAGACCAGCAAGTATCTTAATTAATTTTTTTATGTGGTTGAAATTAAAGGGGAGTGTTAAAGAATGTAATCTCAACTACCTGCTAGGTGTCGAAACCATCCGTACAAGTGTCTTAGTTCAGCTTCAATTAGTCGAGTTTAGTCCAGTTACACTATAGTCATTTATTGTTGATGTTCCCAATGTAATCCTATTTAACTAATTCATAATATTGAGATAAGCAATTCTCTGCTCCATTTTACTTTTCAGTTTCTCAATTTTTTTTCATCTTATGGTGGAAGTAAGATGCTTATAATCTCGTTTTATTGTTTAAAAGGTCTGCATTTTATTAGTTAGCTAGTATATTTTTTATTACAATCCCCTAAATAAAACATTAATCTACTCATGATTCTTCTGTTATGTGTGAAAATACACCCTAAAGTACATCAGGTTTGAATATATTAAATTATAGTGTATATTAATCTATGATAATTGATCTATCACAGTGTTAGCTGCCTGGTTTCGCTTGAAGTATCCACACATTACAATCGGCGCACCGGCTTCTTTGGCACCTATCTTGTATTTTGATGACATTACGCCTCAGGATGGTTACAACAGCGTTGTGATAAGAGACTTCATAGTATGCTTTTTTGTTTATATATATATATATATTCCTTCAAACATTTAGATGCCATCATGTCCATCAATTGATTAGTTAATAATATTATTGGTTCTTGTGTAACAGAATGTGAGCGAGAGTTGCTACAACACAATAAAAGAGTTATGGGCAGAAATAAATAAAGTTGCTTCATAGCCCGGTGACTTGGAAAGCTTACAGCACACATTCAACACTTGCAAGTGAGAATTCCCCCAAAAATAAATCATGTGAATGCACATTTTTTATTAACCTGCAATGGCCACTTATAACTAAAGAAAGCCATTTGTATATCCTAGGGTTTTCGACACAAGTACTTTGACAGAATGGTTAATAGATGCATACGATGGGTCCGCTCAGTATAACTATCCACCAATGAAAGAGGTAAGGTTTATATACCATTCTCCAATGCTGTGAGGCAAATAATTTCGTGGATAATTATAAGGATGTTTATATTGTGTTTAATTCAGAGAAATTTTAATAGAGCTAATAAATTATTCAACTATATTAACAGAAAAAATTTAACATTGAATTAAATTGATTTTGTGAGTATGAAAGATATGCAAGGCCATCAATAGCTTTCCTGAAGGCACAGCCATTCTTACTCGCATATCAGTTGCAGCAACCTCTAACTACAACTATGGCAAAGTGACATCTACCACCTCCAATAATAGTTGCCTTCATCTTCAAGAATATTCCAATGACGGGTGGAATTGGTAGGTTCAGTATTTATTTTGTCAAATCAATGGTAATTTACTTCAAGCAGGCTAAAGTAATCATACAATCCTGCAACAATATTTAATCCAACAGCTTGAGGCCATTGCTATTGATACGATACTGATAATATGTTTGCAGAGTTGCACGGAAATGGTGATGCCAATGAGTTCAACACCAAATAAAAAAATGTTTTCTTTAGATCTATTTGATATGAAATCCTTTGCAGAGGACTGCAAAAGAAAATATGGAGTTGTACTGAGGCCAAATTGGATCACAACAGAATTTGGCGGCCATGTATGTTTTCAATCGCATTCACCTAGTAATCCATGGATCCATCTTACCATGAGATCTATTGAAATCAAGCTTTAAAATACTTATTATTTTTGAAATTTAAGTTCGTCTGAAAATTATAATGGTACACATTAATTTTTTTGTTGTTGCCCAAGACATAAGAAGGGTGTTGAAACATTTTGGAAGCAACATAATACTCTCCAACGGATTGCGAGACCCATAAAGCAGTGGAGGGTAAAACATCTTTCTTTCTTTATATGTATATCTTTCTCTGTTACTAAGAGTTGAGGGAGTAATTAATAGTGGCATCCTCTTCGTGGTTGTGGAATTATGCAGTGTGAAAGAGAGCATATCCAATAGCATTATAGCCCTCCAAACAAATGAAGGTAAGTCTTCACAGAAATTTGAAATTTTATAATTTGAGTAAATGATGGGCCATACTACATTGGGTTAGACGGGTGATCCTATTTTTATGGTTTGTACTGTAGGAACCCATTGCCAAGATTTGCACTTCTCATCTAAAGAAGATCCATATTGGCTCAAAGTACAATGGCTGAAAGAGATAGAGATAATAAAATTTTGGGTCAAACAGTACAAGGATGACCGACATAGTTAAAATAATTCATTTTTTTCTCATAATTTGGAAGCGTAGTGTGTATGGACTTCATTATTTGGAAGCAGAGGGTGTATGGACTTTAAGGCAATCATAAACTGTAAAGTACTTTGACTATAAGGTTAGTAATTTATGTTATCTTGTTTTAAATGTTTCACAATGAAAATAACATTGTAACAATTGATTTGGCATTAACTAGTTGTTAACTAGTAATCTTGAAAGAAAACATATTAACTAGTAATTTGGCATTAACTAGTTGTTAACTAGTAATCTTAATTAGTTGTTAACATTAGTTACTATTTCTAAAATAAAATACTAAAACAATTATTACTTCTCGAAAATTTTATTTGTTTTATAATTTAGAAAAAAAATTGATTATGGAAAGTAGTTAAATAAAAAGTAAAAAGGTTGATGGTAAAAGTATTCCAAGAATTTAAAGGTGGTTAGACAGTTTGAACACTTACCTGTTCCTCTAAGGATAAGAGACTGATCCTAGTGAGGAATAGGGGTTCTATTGAGAGACTGAGGAAGAGAGTGAGGAAGTTTCCTGAGATGGTAGAGACCAGTGGAAATTACTCATCGTTCCTAAAATTTTCTAGAACTGATTAGACTTGGGGTCCTGAGGTCACAGCAGAAAATGTTTTCAACCTGTACCTTTCAGGTGTGGAGCACGGGGGAAAGAGAAGGAAGTTATTGCCTCTCTTGAAGGTTGGGTGGACATCAGCAGCGAACTGCACATTCAGATAAGTATTTGAGTATTCAGTGAATTTAAAACAGGAACTAATATTATTAAATATGTAGAGGAAATGTGATTCATTAGAAGCAAGGACAGTAAATTATTTTTATAAGAGCATATGTGCAATGAGATTGAGTTCTATGTACCTTTATGATTAAATCAAGCTATTTACAGGTTCGGTGAAATATTTGTGAAATAGTTTACTGTGTTTCCGAGTTGGTTTACTATGAAAATAAAAGAAGAAAGAAATGCTTTTAAAGGAAGAATAGTATATATTCAACCTTAGGGTAAAAGGAGCAAGTAATAGTGAAATATATTTAAAATAAAACATAGAAAAACTAGGTTAAATAAAGTACAGAAGCTACTATAAATATTAATACATTGGTGTTATCTTTTTTAGAAAAAGAGTAAAGACTGCTTGAAGAACTCAAGTTCGGAAATCAAATTCTGTAATGATATGAAAACTGTTTGGAGAGAACTATCGGTTCTAGACTCAAGGAAGAACCTCAAAATCCAAATCATATCGTTCCTCATGCTAAAACTATGCGTGGACAAGTACTGAGGTGGTTTGGTCACTAAACCAAAAAATTAAAAGGAAAACCTTGTAATGATATTTTTTCTTAAATAGAATAACTTTGTAGAAATAAAGAATTGTCTTATTCATAAAACTACAGTATGCCAAATAAACCTCTATTGTGCTTGCAGATTCTATTTTAATATAGATCTTTTTTTAAATATGTATAAAAGAATTTGGTAGTTACTTGAATCGGTAGGAAACTCGGTGAAATAGAATAAATATGCATACAATAGGATAACCATGAGAATATTGTACAAAACTTAAACAAATTTGCGTAGAGTAATATACATCATATTAAACACAGAAAACTAGCAAAATCGAGCACTGTACAGTGATAAATATTCCGAGTTTCATATACGTAATTTTCCATAAAATAAGTTGGGAAAACTTCAACCAAGACCAAAGAGAATGGTTCGAGAGAACCCATTTTGAATTAGAACTAAATTTAGAATTAAATTACAACTGTGTATAGTTATAGAAATTATAAGGAAAAACACCAGCTCTAGCTCTTTTGAGCTAACAGAGAACTACGAGGAATGTTGTATGGTTCTGGAATTTCAAAGTCTAAATATCCTATCTGTAACTAAACCAAACTTGTCGGCGAGCTTATGGACAAGCGAATTCGATGGAGGTGTACCTGGAGGAGACAGGGTGGAGCTGTTACTCAAGACACTACAACCAAACTGACAGATAGTCCATGTTTCCAGTTGTGAGAGGGTACTTGCATTTCCAAAGAGGTATGAATCATAAGTGAGGGCAATTTAAAAACTAACTAGAATTTTTTTTTTCACTTGTGGTTCACAAATCCAATGTGCCCGCACACATATGTACTCGCTACGTCCATGAAAAAATCTCAGAAGACCCTCTCAAGGGGATCTAACCGTCGGCCTTACACGCAAGACCTAACCCCAAGGGCATCAAGGAGATTTGAACCCGTGACCTCCCAACTGGAAAAGTACTTAGCAGTGGGGACTCGACCAATTGAACTAGCTCTTGAAGCTAAAGCTAACTAAAATTAAACTTAAGCGAAAACAAAAAAGGGGGGAAAATCGTAATTCACATTTACCTAGAGATAATAGAAGACTCCAATGAATGTTGTCGACCGCCAAGTTGTTTGGAACCCGACAATAGAATTTTATGGTTAGCATTCGTAAACAAAATTGCGGAACTTATAAAAAAATAATGTCGAAAACACAGTGAATGGAAATGAGGAACCCAAGTTTAAAATGAGAATTTTACCTGCGTTGGGGACTGGAAATAGCCTGTAACATCTGAATGAGCACTGTGTCTGGAGGAACTATTCCAGATTTCTGCATTAACACAAAGAAAAATCCATTACCAATCATGAATACCGCGCAGAGTGTTTCTTCCCAAAAACTCAGCTAATACAAATGGCACTGTGATAACTTCCAATCACGAGACTTTGATGAATATGATATAAACCTGAAAAGAAACCCATGGACGAAAACTGCACTGACTGTGAAAGGAGGTGGTGAAGTCTAGCTTCTGACCTTAGAGGTTGCTAAGAAGCTAATCATGTGGCCGGAGGAGAATAATGGGAGAAACGGTTGCGGTTCTAGGTTATACCTAGACCCTTCCTGCCAAAAATCCAATAGTCAACCACAAAGGGATCAGAAGGAGAGAAGTGTGGCAGGTGGTGATCGGAAATTACAACACCTAATTCATAAGAAAATCTAAACTCTGATCCTCAAAATTTAATTGCCAGTACTTATCAAGATTTAGATAGTAGAGAAAGTTAATTCGACATTGGATATTCATGTGATGACAACTGTGGGATTAGTACCATGATTTAAGAATTTTTACTATATACAAACGCGAACGTATCTACATTAATGAGTGTCAAGTGTTTCAAATATTATAAGTAAATGCGAAAACAAAAACTTATATGCGAATAAGGTTTTCATCTGTAGTGTAAGGTTGTATTGTTAAATATAACATGTAATGAAAGGTTTATAATTATACTAATCATATAGTAGAAAGTAATTTTTTTTTTATGGTAAGTTTTAAAATGTTATGATAGGTGTTACAAGTGGTATCAGAGCAACGTTCGCACGTTGGGACCCTAGGGGTCACCTAACAAGTTTAAAATGTGTGTATACTGATGAAGAGAAAAGAGGTAGTACTATAAGGAACAACATGAGAAGGCGATCGACATAGGAAACACCTCGGAATATTGGGGAACCTACACCTCAAGCACAACCAGAAATGAACCCTGAGATGTGGATTCAATTGAGTATAGATCAAAACCAGCAAACTAGTAGACTGTTGGAGGAACAACAACACCAAACCAGCATACTGTTAAGTAATGTACAAAAGTTGTAGAAGGAGATGGTCCGTGTGAGAAGCGAAAATGAACGTTTGATGCAGGAGTAGGAAAGAATACTTAAGTGTCTTTCCAAAAATCAGAATCAAGGGGAGTTACAACCCTGTCCTGATCGAGGTATGCAAGAAGAAAATGAATGACAAACCAAGGACCAAACCATGGACAAAATGGGCAGGAGTCCTTCACAGCGAAGAAACAAAAACATAAAATATTATCAAGCAGAGTGTGGTAATGTGCCAGATCAGCAAGAAGTTAAGAAGCAAAAAGTGGAGCTTCAAGGTGAGTTTCGAAAAATAAAACCACCTACATTTGATGGAGAAGTTGAGGAAGTCGCATAGGCTTGGTTGATAAATAAGAATAAGTATTTTCAAGTGTACGTGTACAGCAGAAACCTAAAATCCAGATTGGCTATATATCAGTTGAAAGAAAAAACCACCTTGTGGTGGAAGGAGGTAAAGAATGTTCACAACATTGAAGATCAAGATGTTACATGAGAATCATTCCAGGAATACTTTAAAGATAAGTATTTAACAAAGTGTTTTTATGAAAAAAATTTAGAGAATTCCATGACTTGAAATTGGGTCAGATGACTATGGATGGGTTTATTACCAAGTTCACCTCCCTATTAAGATATGTTACATACCTCAGAGATGAAAAGGCTAAGGTTCAAAGATACCTGAGCAGTCTACCGACCCATATGAAGGACTGAATCCAGTTCATAAATCCTAGAACCATGGACGAAGAGATTTGTAAGCCACGAATGTGCTACCAACAGTCCAAGGCAAAAGGGGAAGTGGGAAAAAGTTGGAAGCTAAGAAAAGGATAGAAAAATAGCTCAAACTTCAAGGGTACCAGAAGTAATAATTTTAATAATTTTGCACAAAGTTCTGTAAGCAGGCAATTTGGAAAAAATCATCAAAGAGCTCAATTAGCAGTTGAAGAGAGGCCTACAAAGGCTTCTAGCAAACCTGAACAAGGACAAGTGTCCAAGCCACCACTACAGTGTTGGGGGTGTGGAGAGGCACATTATTATAAAAATTTTCCACAACGAGGGAGAAGTGAAATAGTTGTAAAATTTTAGGAGGCTTCTATAGTAGGTGATGTGGCTCGAAACATACCTCGAATCAACACAGCATTGGAGGATCGACATGCAGATTATCAGCCAACAATGACAGTGTCGGAAGATAAGTTACTGTCTCAATCTGTTTCTATTTTAGTTGACCTAGGTGCGAGTGTAAGTTATGTTGATCCCAAAATAGTGGCAGTATGTAAATTAAAAGGTCATAAATTCAAAAATCCTTGGCTGGTACAACTAGCCATAGGAGAAAAAAAATTAACTGCCAAAATTCCAAATTTCACATTGGAAATTGCAGACCAGCAGTTAAACATGGACCTCAACATATCTCCATTAGGGTCCTATAATGTTTTGCTAGGTATGGATTTGCTAGAAAAAAATTGGACCTTGGTGGACTGTAAAGAAAATATTGTTTATTACAGAATGCAAGATGGAATGCACAAAGAGATTTAGGGAATCAAGAAACCACTACAGGTACGTCCGATTACAGCATCCCAAATGAATAAGTGTATGAGGAAGGGATGCCAGATTTATGCTATCCAGGTGGGATATGCCAATTCCAAGGAGAAGTCTCCTATGATGGAGAACATAGAAGTGGTAAAAGATTTCATGGATGTATTTCCGGAAGATATACCCAGATTACCACCAAGAAGAGATATTGATTTTACCATTGAATTAATGCGAGGAGCATCACCTGTGTCAACAGCTCCTTACAGAATGAGTGTTCCAGAATTAACTGAATTAAAAATGTAGTTACAAGAACTGCTGGACAAAGGATACATTTGTCCGAGTGTGTCCCCTTGGGGAGCACCAGTGTTATTTGTGAAGAAGAAGGATGGAACCATGTGAATGTGCATGGACTATAGACAACTCAACAAATTAGCAGTAGAAAATAAATATCCTTTACTGCAGATTGACGATCCGTTCGATCAGGTGAAGGGGGCCACAGTATTCTCAAAAATAGATTTACGGTTTGAATACCACTAGATTTGGATTAATGATGAAGATATTTATAAGACTGTCTTTCGTACCAAGTACGAGCATTATGAGTTTGTGGTGCTACCCTTTGGGTTAACAAATGTGCCAACGACATTTATGGGGTTAATGCATGGTATATTTCACCCTTTCCTGGATAACTTTGTACTCATATTTGTTGATGATATTTTAATCTATTCTAAGAACCAGGAGGAACATAGAGAACATCTAAGTATTGTGCTAGAAATGTTAATAAAACACCAGTTGTACGCTAAGTTCAGCAAATGTGATTTCTTCAAAACAAAAATCCAATACTTAGGCTATGTTATTTCAGCAGAAGGGATTTTTTTTTATCTAGAGAAAATCAAGACATTCATGGAAAGGTGAGTTCCCAAAAATGTGCCAGATATCCGATCCTTTATGGGATTGGTAGGATACTACCAAAGATTCATTTAAGGGTTCTCTAAAATCGCTTTTCCAATCACCTCTTTGTAGAGAAAAGGAAAAGTCTTTAAGTGGACTAATGAGTGCCAGAATAGTTTCGAGAGGTTAAAGCAGTTATTTACCACAGCACCAGTGTTGAGGGTAGCTGACCCCAACAAATAATTTGAGGTTTGTACAAACATTTGTAAAGAGGGAGTTGGGGCAGTTTTATCTCAGGAAGGAAAGGTAATGGCCTATGAGTCAACAAAGTTAAAAGAGCATGAGCAAAGATATTCAGCCTATGATTTGGAGTTAACAGCAGTGGTACATGCACTCTGGGTATGGAGACACTAACTGGTGGGAAAGAAGTTTGTACTAAAGACTAATCATAGTAGCCTAACCAGTTACTTCAAATAAGCTAATTTAAACTCCCGACAGGCAAGATGGAATGCCTTCCTAAGTGAGTTTGATATGGACATTCAACACGTGAAGGGTAAGGAAAATCAAGTGGCGGATGCCTTAAGTAGGAAGCTACATTACATTTATGAGCTTTTCTATAATCAACTTGAATGCAAAATTCTTGGATCAAGTAAAAGAGGAAGCACAAAAGGATCTTGAATATCAATTCCTATGGAAGCAAATGGAAGAGGCTATAAAGCAAGGAAACACTTCTGAATATGGAGTTAGTAATAAAAAAAATACTAACCTTTAGAAGCAAGATTTATATACCAAACTATGTGGATCTAAAGGAGCTAATCATGAATGAGTATCAGGTCACCGAGGATACCAGAAGATGTTAACTGCAATTAGAAAAATAAATTTCTAGCCTGGTATGTGAAGAAACATCATTGAATACTTAAAAAAAATTATGGAGTGTCAACAGGTCAAGGTGGACCATCAACATCCGGCAATATTGTTGCAACCCATACCAGTACCTTAATGGAAGTGGGAGGTCATATCTCTAGACTTCATTACGGGATCGCCACGATCAAAGAGGCACAATGACTCTATTATGGTGGTGATTGATCAATTGAATAATTTTGCACATTTTATCCCTGTAGAGTCTACTTACAAGACTGTACAGATAGCAAATATTTTTATGAGAGAAATTTTCAGATTACACGGCATTCCAAAGACTGTTATTTGATACAGAGATGTGAAGTTTACTTTAGCATTCTAGAAAACGTTGTTTACAGGTCTGGGGACCCAAATAAACTTCGACACTACTTATCATTCCCAGATGGATGGTCAAGCAGAACGGGTAAATCAAGTTTTGGAAGACATGTTGTGCATGTACGTGATGCGGAAGCCAACTAAATGGGAAGATTATTTTCACCTAGTTGAATTTTCTTACAACAATGGTTATCAGGAGTCCCTTAAGATGAGTCCTTTTGAAGCTCTATATGGGAGGAAATGTCACACTCCCATAAATTGGAGTAACTGCGAAACGAAACTAATGTTTTGACCAGAAATGTTGGCTGAAATGGAATCAGAGGTAAAGAAGATGAGGCAAAACCTGAAATTTGCACAATATTGGAAGAAGATATACGCAGATAAGAAAAGGACTTATCGAGAATTTGAGATGTGTGACCATGTGTATGTGAGGATAAAACCAAAAAAGAGCACCTTGAGATGGGTCTCTTTTGCCAAGTTAGCACCTACGTTCTATGGACCCTTCCAGATTTTGGAAAGGGAGGGACCTATGGCATATTAGTTGGCTTTACCCAGCCACATTCAGGTGCACAATGTGTTTCATGTGTCCCTACTAAAGATATATGTACATGATTCGAAACATGTAATCCATTGGCAGAATATTTAGGTAGGATAGAATTAGAAAATCCTAACTTGAAGGATGAATTATTTTATGTGAATTTGACAGAAAAATTTGTTGTTTGCAGGTAGAGCCAGATGACGAGTTTCTGGTCAAGCCTCAACGTATAATCGACAGGAGAGAAATCATGCTCCGGAAGGTAGTCATCACCCAGGAGAAAGTGTAGTGGAAGCACTTCAGCCCGGATGAGGCTACTTGGAAATACAAGGGATTTGTATGTGAAGCTTACCGAGAGCTATTTCTTGAGCTAGAAACAATGTTACCGATGAAATAGGTAACCGCAATGTTACCTACTTTTTTTTGGTAGCATAAAAAGCACCCGATTTTGAAAAGTGGTGATGCAGAATCACCATTTTTTTTTGTGCACATTTTTGACACTCTAATATTTTTATTTATGAAGTATGAATATTTGTTTTAAAATGTTAGTGATTTTCATGCTAATTTTGAAATGTATTGATGCAGCATCAATTTTTTTTTTTTTTTTTTTTTTTAGAGTGGTGATTTTCATGCTAATTTTGAAACGTATTGATGCTGCATCAACCTTTTTTTTTTAGAGCAGTGATTTTCATGCTAATTTTGAAACGTATTGATGCTGCATCAACCTTTTTTTTTCTAGAGCAGTGATTTTCATGCTAATTTTGAAACGTATTGATGCTGCATCAACCTTTTTTTTTTAGAGTGGTGATTTTCATGTATGTAATAAAACACAAACTTAGATTAAAAAAAATATATAAAAACAGTTAAAAAAACCAATAAAAATGTAAAAAAAAAACAAAAATAGCTCATAAAAAGAAAAAATTTAAACAAAAATAAATAAATAAAACAAAAATATTTGAAAATTATATCAAAGGAAATGACAAAATTTGAAGAAAAAAAACACATAATTTAAAGAAAAAAAACAAAAATTCACCAAAAAAATTAAAAAAAAAAAAAAATCAAAAACATTTTTTTTCGAACTTATTAAAAAAAACAATATATTTAAAAATATATATATATTTAAAAAAAATTTAAAATAATTAAAATTACAAAATTAAAATTTAGGAAAAAAAAATAAAAAAATAAAAAATTTAAATTTAAAAATATAAATTAAAAAATAATAATAATAATAAGGAAAAAAATACAACTTTTAAAATTTACAAAAAAAACAAATTAAAAAAAAACAATTAAAATTGAAAAAGAAAAAGAAAATAATTTTTAAAAAAAAAAAAAAAAAAACCTATCATTAAAAAACAAAAAAAATGAAAAAAACCACGTGCAAATAATTAAAAAACAAATATACATAAATTTAGTGTTTTTTTTTTTTTTTCAGTGAAACCATTTATAGATTTTAAAAATGAAAAACTAAATAAACGAAAAAAAATAAGAAAAACAATTAAATTAAATTAAAATTTAAAAATTTTAATAAATAAATTTTAAATTTTAAATTTAAAAAAAAAATTATTCTATAATATTAAATATCAAAAAAATTAAACAAATTGAATTTAAAATAAAAAAATTGAATTAAAAAAATAATTTTAAATTTTTTGAAATTCAAATTTATTTTTTTTTAAATCAAATTAAAATAAAAATATTAAAAATTAAAAAAAAATAAAAAAATAAAAATAAAATCAAATAAAAAATAGATGTAAGTATATATTTAAAATAAAAAAAAAAAAAAAGAATTTTACTTCAAATAAAAATATTAAATTAAAAAAAAAAAATATTTTTTGAAAAAAAAAATTTATTTTTTCAAATTTAAAAAAAAAAAAAAAAATTTAAAAAGAAACAATTAAAAAAAAAATTTAAAAAAAAAAACAATTAAAAAAAAATTTTTAAAAAAATCAATTAAAAAAAAAAAATTTTAAAAAAAAAAAACAATTAAAAAAAAAATTTAAAAAAAAAAATCAATTAAAAAAAAAAATCGGCCCTCCGCCCGCGGGGGCCCGGGAGGCCGGCTGGGCCGCCCCCGGGGCGCCGCCCAGCGGGTGGGCCGCCCCAATAGATAACTTTTTTTTATTGATTTTTTTTTTAAATGTTTTTTTTTTAATTTTTTTTTTAAATTGATTTTTTTTTTAAATTTTTTTTTTAATTGTTTTTTTTTTTTAATTTTTTTTTAATTGATATTTTTTTTAAATTTTTTTTTTTTAAATTTTTTTTTTTTTAAATTTTTTTTTTAATTGATTTTTTTTTTTAATTTTTTTATTTTTTGTTTTAAATTTATTATTATTATTATTATTTTTAATAATTTTTATTAAATTTCGCCCATTTTTTTTATTTAATTGATTTTTTTTTTTTTTTTAATTTCATAATTTTTCATTGTTATTAACTTTTACTTTTAGTTTTTTAATATAATTTTATAAAATTCAATAAATTTTTTATATTTTTTTTTAATTTATTTCGATTTAATATGTTTTTTAAATGTTTTACTCTTCTTCTTTTTTTTTTTGTTAATTATGTAAATTTTTTATATTTTTTATTTCAATTAAAATTGTGTATTTAAAATTAGATTTTTTTTAAAATGAAACTTAATTTTTTTAAATTATTTTTTTTTTAATTTTTTTTAATTTAATTTTTTTTCTTTTTTTTTTTCAATTTTCCACTTTTAATTGATTTTTAAAGTTTTTAAAGTTTTCATTTAACAATATATATATTTTTTTCTTTTATATTTAAAATTTATTTTTTCTTTCAAAATTTATTTGTTTATTCATTTATTTATTAAAATTTAATATTTTGTTTTTAAATTTAATTTGTTATTTTAATATTAACCTTTTTTTTTAATTTAATAAAATCTGATATATATACATATTTTAATTTAAGTTCATATATATATTTTATTTTTTATAATTTAAATTTAATTTATTTTTTATAGTTTATTTGTTTTTTTAATATATATTGTTTTAAATTTGATATTTTTATTGTATTTTATTTTTATTTTTTATTTTTAATTATTTTTTTTTTTTTCCTTTTAATTTGAATAGTGTTTTTTTTTTTAATTTTGAATTTTTAAATTTATTAAAATTTAATATATTTCCTTAAATTTAATTATTTGTTTTAAATTTTTTTTTTTCTTTTTTTAAATTTAATAAGCATTTTCTTTTTCTTTTTTAAATTTAATTTCTATATTTTATTTTTTTAATTTCCTTCCTTTTTTTACTTGTTTTTTTTTTTTAATTTAATATTTTTATTTTGTTTTTATTTTTATTTTTTAATTTCTATATTTTTTAAATTTTAATTATAATTTTTTTTTGGTTTATTTTTTATTTTTTTTTCCCTTAAATTTTAGGTTTTTTTTAATGATTGAATTAAAATTTTTACTTTGCTTTTATTTTTATTTTTTTTATCTTCATATATTTTTAAATTTTAAGCTTTTAAATGTTTTTATTTTTTTAATTTATTTTTTTTCTTAAATTTTAGGTTTTTTTTTTAATGTTTGAATTTTAAAAATTAAAAAATGTTACTTCTATTTTTAAAAATGCCAAAAGTATGACACAATTTTTTTTTTTGTTATTCCAGCATCAACTAATTTCGTTTTGAGGGTTTTTTTTCAATCTTTTTTTCAAAAAACAATTTTGTTTTTACCATAATTTTATAAAATGTTGAAATTTGACCTTAAAAAAAAACGAAGTGCGTTCTGGAAGACACACTTTTTTTTGGGGGGGTGTTTTTTCAATCCTTTTTTCAACAAACATTTTTTTTTTTAGCATAATTTTAGAAAATGTTGAAATTTGACGTTCAAAAAAAAACAAGTGCGTTCTGGAAGACACACTTTTTTTTTTGGGGGTGTTTTTTCATGTTTTTTGAGAGTTTTTGGGCTAGAGTTCCCGTTTTGAGGTCAGGTTACCTATTTCATCGGTAACTATGTTTAGAGTGAAAAACCAAGGACGATGTTACTTCCAGCGGGGGAAATTGTAACAGCTGAATTTGGAATTAACCAGTCGTTAACTAGTAATATGACATTTTAGTTATTAGTTTTAAAATAAAAGACTAAAAAAATTATTATTTCTGGAAAATTTTATTTGTTTTATTATTTGGAAATAAAATTGGTTATGGAAAGTAGTTCCATGAAAAAGTAAAAAGGATGATGGTAAAAGTATTCCAAGAACTGAAAGGTGGTTGGACAGTTTGAACAATTACTTGTTGCTCTGAGGATAAGAGACCAATTCCAGTGAGGAATAGGGGCTTTGTTCAGAGACTGAGGAAGAGAGTGAGGAAGTTTCATGAGCTGGTAGAGACCAGTGGAAATCACTCAGTGTTCTTGAAATTTTCTGGTACTGACTGAAATTGGGGTCCTGAGGTCACATCAGAAAATACTGTCAACCTATACCTTTTAGGTGTGGATCACAGGGGAAAGAGAAGGACGTAATTGCCTCTCTTGAAGGTTGGGTGGACATTAGCATTGAATTGCACATTCAGATAAGTATCTGAGTATTGAGTAAACTTAAAATAGGAACTGATATTATTAAATATGTACACATGAAATGTGCTTCATTAGAAGCAAGGACAATAAATTATTTTTATAAGAGCATATGTTGAAGGAGATTGAGTTCTGTGTACCTTTATAATTAAATCAAATTATTTACAGGTTCAGTGCAATATTTGTGAAATAGTTTACTGTGTTTCTGAGTTGGTTTACTGTGAAAATAAAAGAAGAAAGAATTTTTTTTAAAGGAAGAACAATATATAGTCAACCCTAGGGTAAAGGAAACAAGTAACAATGAAATATATTTAAAATAAAACATAGAAAAACTGGGTTAAATAACGTACAGAAGCTACTATAATTATCAATACAATGGTGTTATCTTTTTTAGAAAAGAGTAAAGATTGCTTGAAGAACTCAAGTCTGGAAATCAAATTCTGTAACGATATGAAAAATATTTGGAGAGAACTGTCAGTTCTGGACTTGAGGAAGAACCTCAAAATCCGGAACACATCATTCCTCATGCTAAAACTATACGTGGACAAGTATTGAGGTGGTCCGGTCACCAAACCAAAAAAAAAGAAAAAGAATACCCTGTAATGATAATTTTTTTCTTAAATAGAATAACTTCACAGAAATAAAGAACTGTCTTATTCGGAAAACTACAGTATGCTAAATAAACCTCTATTATGCTTGCAAATTCTATTTTAATATATACCTTTTTTTAAAGTTGTATCAAATAATTTGGTAATTACTTGAATTGACCGGAAACTCGGTGAAATACCATAAATATGAATATAATAGGATAACCATGAGAATATTGTATAAAACTTAAACAAGATTGCGTAGAGTAATATACATCATATTAAACACAGAAAACTAGCAAAATCGAGCAGTGTACAGTCATAAATATTCTGAGTTTCATATATGTAAATGTCCATAAAAGAAGTTAGGAAAAATTCAACCGAGACCAAAGAGAATGGTTCAGGAGAACCCATTTGGAATCAGAACTAAAATTAGAATTAAATTACAACTGTGTATAGTTACAGAAATTACGAGGAAAAACACTAGCTCTAGCTCTTTTGAGCTAACCGAGAACTACCAGGAATGTGGTATGGTTCTGGAAGTTCGAAGTCTAAATAACCTATCTGTAACTAAACCAAACTTTCTAGCAAGCTTATGGACAAGAGAATTCGACGAAGGTGTACCCAGAGGAGACAAGGTAGAGTTGTTAGCCAAGACGCTACAACCAAAGTGACAAACATTCCATGTTTATGTTTGTGAGAGGGTACCTGCATTTCCAAATAGGTATGACCCGTAAGCGAGGGCAATTGAAAAACTAACTAGAATTAAAATTAAGCAAAAACAAAAAATAGGAAAAATCATAACTCTCATTTACCTGGAGATAATGGAAGACTCCAACGAATGCTGCCGACCGCCAGCCTATTTGGAACCCAACAACCGATGTTTGGGGTTAGCATTCGTAAACCAAAATGTGGAACTAATACAAAAAGAATGTCAAAAACATAGTGAATGGAAATGAGGAACCTAAAATGTGTCTAGAATGAAAATTTTACCTGCGTTGGGGACAGAAAATAGCCTGGAACATCTGAACGAGCACCATGTCTAGAGGAACTATTCCAGACTTCTGTATTAACAGAAACAAAAACTCCATTACCAAACATGAATACCACGCAGAGGGTTTCTTCCCAAAAACTCATCTAATACAAATGGCACCGTGATAACTTCCAATCACGAGACTTCGATGAAGATGATATAAACCTGAAAAGAAACCCATGGACGAAAATTGCAGTGATTGTGAAGGGAGGCAACAAAGTCCGACTTCTAACCTCGGAGGTTGCAAAGCAACTAATTATGTAGCCGAAGGAGAATAATGGGATAAATAGGTAGGTTTCTGGGTTATACATAGACCCTTCCTGCCAAAAATCTCCACCCTCAATCATAAAGGGATTGGACAGAGAGAAGTGTGGCAGGTGGCGATCGGAAATTACAACACGGAATTCATAAAAAAATATAATCTCTGATCCTGAAAATTTAATTTCCTGTACTTATCAAGATTTAGATAGTAGAGAAATTTAATTCGACATTGGATATTCATGTGATGACAGTTGTGGGATTAGTACCATGGTTTAAGCATTTTGACTATATACAAACGCCAACGTATCTACATTAATGAGTGTCAAGTGTTTCAAATATTATAAGTAAATCCAAAAACAAAAACTTATGTGCGAATAAGGTTTTCATATGTAGTCTAAGGTTGTATTGTTAAATATAACATATAATGAAAGGTTTATAATTATACTAATCATATAGTAGAAAGTAATTTTATTTTTATTTTATTTTTTTAAATGTTATGATAGGTGTTACAAACATGTTATTCTATTAGTGAAATTTGTGCCAAAAAAAATGAGCTAAGGTGAGTAATTTACGTTATTTTATTTTAAATGTTTTAGGAGAAAATAAAATATTATTTTATTAATAAAAGTTGTGTTATAAAAAAATGATCTAAGTGACTGAGAATGACATTTTGTTTAGCCTATGATTATCTAGCTACAATGGATAATTTACACAAATATTTACATGCTACAAATTTATTAAATTATATAATTTGTAAATAATATATATAATATTCTTCTTTTTAAATTTTTTATGTAGATTTATTTAAAAGTATGTTGAGTGGATATGGAATTTAATTGTACATTGAACATGTGATTACATTTAAAATTTGCATAAATCTATGAGGAGTTAAAACAAAAATATAATTTGAAAAAAGAAACAAGTTTCTTCTTTTTTTCACTAAAAATATTTACCTTTGGGGATGACATCATCATCTTGAATCTTACTAGTCATTTACAAAGTTCCTTTAATGAACTAGCCATGAGGATTATGCTATGCTCTTTTTACTTTAGATGTAAAATGCACATACAAAGGAATGTGAAATAATTACGAAGTTACAAAATATCATTTTCTGATTTTTTTCTTAGTGATAGGACAAGATACATTTCTAAAGAATGGATAGTAATATAGGATAGGGTTTTGACTTTATCAACACTAAAATGTGATAAGGTTTTAGAGGTTCTATAATTTCCTGGAATGTTGGAATGTCCACATGTCTCTAGCCCAACATATGCAAGTGGTAGCAAGGATGATGTTGCATCTACTCATGTCATGGTGGTCAAGAAGGTAGATTAATGTTGAGGGTGTGGGACAAGATTAAAACATTGCTACCCAAAATAGCATCACTTGATTCTTCAAAATGGTTATGAAAGTTGCATAACCTAGTTTTTTAAACCACCTCTTGCTATTAAAATAGACCTTCTATGTCAATTCCTCTATAGGTGAAAATTATGATGATTTAATCTAGATTAAAACATTAAATGAAAACTGTATTGAAGCTTAGAGGAAATGGGTCTAATTTCTTTGGAGATTACTTATCTATCATGTGCAAAGAGAAATTCAATTGATTCCATGATTAGTGGGTTGAAAATGTGGATAAATAAATTAATTCTGATTTGAAATTGAAATTTAATGTAACTATGACATGTTTGATTAGTTATCGAAACTAAATAAATATAAGGAAACCAAAAATATATAGATAAAGGTGAGGATTCACATTATTGGTCTATGTCTTTTTCTTGTTTACTTATCAACTTATTTTCCTCAAACAATTATTCAGATGGTTCTCTACCACTAAGGAGAGGTAGTTAGGACAACGCATTAATTTCCTAACAAAGAAAGCAAGTTACTTTACTGCATAGAAAAAATTACAAGTTAATTAGAATTGTGACCTCAAAATGAGAACTCTAACCCTTAAAACTCAGATTTTCATGAGACAAACTTGAAAATCAACCCCTAATTCAAAAATTGGTGCTACTAATAACACCCTTTTCTTGTAGTTAAAATTAAAACAATTTTCAACTATGGCATCAAAAATCAATATCATTACTCCACCTCGTTGGGTTCTCTTTCCCATGGATCCAAATTGATGGAAGTATTAATTTTGTTGATATGTGTCATTTTTCAAGATAATTGGAAATCTATGGAAATTCTTATAGTTGAGGGATTCTCTGCTTTGTTACCGTCAAAAGTGACAAGTCTCTAGATTATAATTTCCTACATAACCGTTAAAAATAAAAAATACCCTTTATAAATATTGGCCTAACATGCAAGATGTAGAAAACTATGGACATTTTTTCATGACCTCGCTAGGTTTGTGAATAGGTAGCATGTTTTAGTGGTAAGGAGACCTTAAATATGATGAATTTAACCCTAGGATTTTTCTTAACCATCATAATTGCGTATTCAAATGTAATATCTCCAATTTATAATATTTTTTTTCTAAATATAGTGCTAACACTAATTTAATCTCCATGATCCTACATGTATCCAGTTCTACTTTTATCAAACTTTTTTCTTTCAAGCCTATTCTTCTATTATTTTGAACTTCTACTTACCTTATAGTAACTTAGTGAGGTGGTAGTGTTAGGATGCATTCCTAACCCACCATCACCTATAATTAAGTGTCACCATAACATACTTGCACATTACAATTTCTCACTTTTATTAAAAATAATCCATAATTACCTTTTTACTCACCATATATAGTATTCGGCTTTAGTTTTAAGAATTACCATATATGCTTTGGAATTAAATAAAAACCACTTTGATTTAATTATCCTCAAGGCTCTTAACTACATATGCACAAATTCGATATGTCTATATATTATTTACTACTATACCCACCTTTCGTTACTTTTCCCAATAGACAGGGTATGAGTATCTTTTATAAGGTTTACTATTGACATTGGCTTAAGGTTTAGCCTTATATGTATATATAGACCACGTTATGCTTAATTTATTCTACTTAAAATTATATATAATAAGACATGCATCTTTACCCCACTATATAAAATTACATAACTCTTCGTTAATTTTCAACCATTCCCCAACTAGATATCTATATTTTTTACCAGGTTGAAAACATAAGTAAATGTGACTACAACTAAATTATTATGAATCTAATGTATTGCATTAAACTTTCATTGGCCACCAACTATATCCTAACGATCATTTTCTGTGAACTATAATTGGGATTACGTATTTGCATTCAATTCGAACCCTTAAATGAAGAACATGCTAGTTTTGTTTCTAATAAAGACATGAGCACATTGCCAATAACAACATTGGAAGGTGAAATAACTTTAAGCATGCCACATTTCCTTATAGAAGAAATAAAATCTCATGTCAACATTGCATGGTAAAATGAAATCTAGCACATGCAACATATCCTTACAGCACAAACATAAGAAAATAACAACATTGTACAGTTAAAGAAACCTAATACATGTTGGATTTACTTCTAGCATAAACACAGGGATATTACCAATAACTTCATTGTAAGGAAAAGGAAATCTAGCACCCACAAGATTTTCTGCTAGCACAAGCAAAATCACATTGTCAATAATAACATTGTAAGGTGAAAGAAATCTAACACGCCCTATATTTCATTCTATCGTAAAAAAAATCACATAACAACATTGCAAGGTGAAAGAAATGTAGCACATGTTAGATTTACTTCTATCAGAAACACAAGCATATTTTCAACAATGCAAGAAAAAAGAAATCTAGTGTGTGCTAAATTTCCTTCTAGCATAGACATAAACACATTTCCAAATTAAAAAAATGCAAAGTGTTAGATTTCCTTCTAGCATAAATAACTAGATTGTCAAAAATAAGATGGCATTATGAAGAAAATATAACACATACTAGATTTCCTTCTAGTACAAATTCACAGACATATTGCCAACAACAACATTGTTGGGCAAAACAAATCTCACACAAGTTATCTTTCTTCATATCAGAAACATAAGCACATTTCAGGTGAAATAAATCTAATGCATACTAGATTTCCTTCTAATGGAAACATTATCACATAATAACATTGTAGGGTGAGAAAAATTTAGCTTGTGTTATATTTACTTCTAACACAAACATATAAATATTTCTAACAACAACAATGCAAAACAAAAAAAAATCTAGCACATGTCAGATTTCCTTTTAGCCTAAACACAAAGATGTTACTAATAAAAACATTGCAAGGTAAAATAAATCTAACATGTGCTAGATTTTCTTTTAGCGCAAACACAAGAACATATCAACATTGTAGAGTGAAAGAAATTTAGCAAGTGCTAGATTTATGTCTACCACAAATACAAGCATGTTTCCAACAACAACATTGTAGAGTATAAGAAATCTAGCATGTGATCAATTTTCTTCCAACACAAACACGTTTCAAATTTAAATAAATCTAACACGTGCTATATTTCCTTCTAGCACATAACAACATTATAGGACTGAAGAAATCTAGTGCATGCTATAGATTTATTTCTATCACAAACACAAGCACATTCCAAGGTGAGGGAAACATAACGCGTGCTAGATTTCCTTCTAGCCCAAGCATAAGCACATTGCCAATAACAAAATTATAAGGTGAAAGAAATCTAATGTGTGTAAGATTTCCTTCTAGCATAAACACAAGCAAACAAGCACATTACAAGGTGAAAGAATTCTAGTGCATACTAGATTTACTTCTAGCACAAAAACAAGCATGTTGATAACAACAACATTATAGGGCAAAAGAAATCTAACATGTGCTATATTTCCTTACAACACAACAAAAGCACATTATAGGATGAAACAAATCTAGCACACACATAAGAACATAACAACATTTTAGTGTTAAATAAATCTAACACACGCTAAATTTACTTCTAGCACAAGCTAAAGCATATTTCCAATAACAACATTGTAAGAAAAGAAATCTAACATGTGCTAAATTTCCTTCTAACATAGTCACATGCATATTTCCAAAAACAACATTGCAAGGTCAAGGAATCTAGCATATTCCCTTCTAGCACAAACAACCATATTGCCAACCACAACATGGCATTGTGAAACAAATGTAGCGCATGCTAAATTTCCTTCTAGGTCAAACACAAACACATTGTCAATATAAATGTTGCAAGTTGAACTCTGACGCGTGCTAAATTTCCTTCTAGCACATAACAAATATGGTAAGGTGAAAAAAATCTAGCATGTGCTATATTTACTTTTAGCAAAAACTCAAGCTTATTTCCAACAACAACATTATCAACCAAAATAAATCTAACACGTGTTGGATTTCATTCTAGCATAAATGAAAATGCATTGCTAATAACAACATTGTAAGATGAAAAAAATATATAATGAGTGATATATTTCCTTCTAGCATAAATAAGCGCACATTGTTGATAACACCATTGCAAGGTGAAGGAAATCTAACCCATGCTAAATTTTCCTATAGAAAAAACATAAACACATAACAACATGGCAGGGTTAAAGAAATCTAGCTCGTGCTAGATTTACTTTTAGCACAAACACAAGTATATTGCCAAAAGCAATATTGCAGGGCAAAAAGAATTATATTTTGTGCTAGATTTTATTCTATCATAGATACAAGGCATTCTCAATAGCAACATTGAAAGGTGAAAGAAATCTAACATGTGCTAGATTTAATTTTAGTATAAAGACAAACATATTGCCAGCAACAAAGGTGCATGCAAAAGAAAACTAGGACCTGTTAAATTTTCTTCTAGGAAAAACACAAACACAATGGAAATAATAACATTATAAGGGGAATGAAATCTAACATGTGCTACATTTCCTTTGAGCACAAACAAAGAGATTGTCAACAACAATCTTAAATTAAAAAAAATTCTAGGATTTGTGGGTTTTTCTCCATTAAGTTGCATAGAAAATGCAGTAACAAATGTTTTGAACAGGCAACCAACCATGCCAGATTACTCGTATGTAACTCGGGGTTGGGTTCTAGTGGCTTGGTAAAGAACTAACCCATTAAACACAAGGGTCTGGCAAGATAATGTTGGGCTACTTTCATGGATCTCTAAATCTGATCTTGAGAGGACACTGTAAATATTTTTCATTAGTAAATATTTTTAACCAACATAATATAAAAATGGAGCAGACGCTTGTATATTTAACACTGGTTTTGTTGGGTAGCAGTGTGGTGCAGATAAACCCTTTTTAATATGTCTTGTTTGAGTATGCAGAGCTATTGCTTCTCCATTTTGGCTCTGCGCATCTCAAATTCCAGAGAGGTGAATATGTTTCGGCTATGGGAAGGGGTGGATGAAGAGGAAGAAGGGTAAACATGTCGGTATATTGGTCTTACATTATTATTGCATACAATGGTACTTTGATACCTATAATACTAATGGCCCAAATAATATTTCAGCTACTTCAAATAATTAGTAACTATTGGGTGGCATGGCCAACCCCTACAAAATAAAATGGGAGTTCCCTTGTTAGAAACTCCCTTCTCATTCTCGTTTGTGTTGATTTGAAATTAAGAAGCTCTTTGTGCATTCTTGTGAGCTTTATGCTTCTTTCACTGGTTGGACTTAAAACTAGCAATTTCTCAAGCAAGTGCTGAGTGATTGGGTTTGGTGAACCTGCGACTGAATGGATAAAGGGATGTGTAGTATCACATTCTTATCCCCAACTTGTGAAATTTGACAAGAGACTTTGATGTCACCCTACCTCTTCATCATCATGGCTAAGGGGCTTGAAAGGTTTGTAAATCCAATGATGGAGAAAGGGAAATCAAAGGACTAAAATCAACTTCAACCATACCATGAACCTCCCACCGGCAATCTATTGATAGTAACCTAATTGCAGTAAACGCAAACATCAAAGGAGCAAAGGAATTCAATAGAATCATGACTCTGTTTCTAGAGGCTTTGGGAGGTGTGATAAATGAAGAACACCACACTGATCTTCTTTAATACCAACCACACAATTCAAACACACATAAGCATATTTTTAGACTTCTAGAGGTCATCACTACCAAGTTCTACTTAGGAGTACCCTTTTTCCTAGAAAATTATTAGGAACTTATCAATGTTGGACCTTCAAAGTCCTACCTTTAGCTCACTACTACAAAAAAGACTTTTATGGGGGTGTCGTTATCCGCCTTCAAAAGTGGAATTGGGGGATGGGGGGTTAGCATTAGGGGTGGTTTTTAAACACCCCCCACAAAAACAAAAACAAAAACAAAATATCACCTCAAAAAGTCAAGCCTTTTAGGGGTAGTTTTCTAAGAGATACGAACCACCCCCAAAATTCGTTTTTTGGGGATGGCTTGGAACCCCCCTTAAAAAGTGAATTTTGTGGGCACGCTTTTGAACTGCCCTCCCCTCCGAAAAAAAAAAAAAAACGTTGCCTATAAAATTCAAACCTTTTAGGAGCAGTGAGGAGCCCCCTTATAGCAACCTACAAGCTCACTACTTCCTAATGCACTAAAATTCAACGGTTGTTCGTCATTTTTTCAATGAAATTAAGTAGGTACACCCACAAGGCATGGCTTCCAGTTTCGTTGATGTAATTTTGTCGAGTAATCCAATGAACACATTGTCATCAGATATTTGATACCCCTTCATTAGATATCATGTAATATCCCCAAATGGGGATTAACAGTAAATAAAGTGAAAATAGACAACAACTACAGCAAAATGGAAAACACCATTAAAAATACATGAACCGATGCCAAAATCTAGCGCTGAGCCATTTTATTAAAATTCTTGGAAAGAGTACAATATGGTGCTTAGAAGGATAACACATGGGCTTGCTCAAGGCAGGCTGAAGAATAACTCAAATAGTATTGGAATTTGTTGTTGCTGCTTGGTTTCAGACTGTTGGTTGTCCTAGCTCCCATGCTTAGAAAATTTCAGGAATTGGTCAACAGACTCCTCTCAATAAACCCACAAAAACCCGCAAAGGAATTGACCAAATGTTGACCCCATAATTTTGACCCAATTTCCCGTAGCTCCTCTAGTTGTTGGCTCAGTTCGGATCTTTTTTTGGCACCTCAAATCTGCCCAGAAAATTCTTCTAATTTAATCTTGGCTTCACCTCAAATAAACCAGAAAAACCCTGAAAGAGTTCTCCCAAAGCTTAACCTCGGAAATTGGCCCTCTTGGGCTTGGCTCAATAAATTGTTGGGGAAATCGAACCACTAGAAGGGACTACTGGAAAATTCCTTTGGAATGTTGCAATAATCCCTGGTAGGAGGTTTCTAGTCTCCCTTCCAAATCTTCTTGTGTGAATTCCCTTCTTTTCAACCTCCCGACACAAACTCCACACTACATTGCATCCTCCACTACGCATTTTTCTCCTCCTCTGCGCAGTCCATAAATGGCTATGCTTCCTCCTGATGTTCCTAATGGAAAATCCCTTAAGGTGGAAATCCTCTCCTGAGCGAGCACTTGAAGTCCCCTAAGGTAGAGGTTGAGATCTCTGCTTGAAGATCTCGTGTGCTAAACAACACTGTAGACTTGGCTCTCCGGCTCAAGCGTGCTTTGTCAAAATGACAAGAAGAAAATAGTTGAATGACCAAATGTCGAATGAGCCTTCCCTTCTTCCTTTTATCCATTGAGACCCAACGTATGCCTTGGGTCCCACCTTGACCTGCACTACCTCTCCTTGTCCAATCACACGCTGCCTTCCTCTAGCCAATCTCACGTTGTCCTTTTCGTGCCTCTTCTACACTGCCACCTAAGGCCAACTCGATCCCACCACTAGAGCCACAATTTTCCCTTAGGGACTTTAGGAAAAGACTTTATTTGGCCTAATTATTAATTTTGGGTCCCCTACCCACTTTATTTCCACCCAACATTAGTATTTTCCAAAATTAATAAATTTTAATATCCCAATTAGCGAACTGCTAATTTGGGGATATTACAGTCCTCCCCACCAAAAATTACTTATGCTCAAGCAATGGATGAACAAGCATCCTCTCTAGCTAAAACTCCCCACTATCACTACAAAGTTGTGCCAGGGTCCCAGATGAACCACTGAATCATCCCTGACCTCTGCATCCCCCAGATATGAAGGGATCCCAAACCATCATGTCCAACATAAAGATCCCCCTACTCCACTCACCATCTTGCCAGGAAAAAGTAGTAGAAGCCCTCTGAACATCATCAGTGAGGAGGGAATCATGATAATGTGGCATTATGCCCAATTCCTCATGAAGTTTCCCTACCAAGTAGTCCATCCCATGCACTCCAATAGTTAACCATCGAAGATACTGCCTAATCCCTGCAGAGATAGCGTCTCGCTCACATGAGCCCCTACTGCTATCATCCCGCTAACCAATATGCCATACTAATGAAGTCCCCCACTCCATCAGTGACTCGCTAAATCCCAGTGGAAGATCTACATGATCTCCCCATGTAGTATATAGCTCACCCCTAGAGGTTATCGAGCTATGTAGAGTTGTAATGCTCGGGTCCTGTACTAATCTAGTAGAGGTGCCACCATGTTGTCGTTGGGCCACTCTGACTATGAGATACCCCCCGTCGTGCACAGATTGTATCCCTCTCTCCTTGGGCCTTGTGGTGAAAAATATTTGAAGGCAAAGCTCACCCTGCCCGGGCACGTCCATGATGTTGATATCCACCCATCCACTGCTAATCATGACCCTGAGAAACAACATGATAAGTTTTCCTCGCCATGCAATGGAGGTATCAGTGCTCCCCCACATGTCGAACCCAAGGTGGACTGGATCACTGTCTACTCTATCCCCACTCATCACAAAGTGGAGTGATCCACCTACCCAATGGACCCTTGGATCCCCCAACCATACTAGGAGCTCACAACTCCCACTCCCCGCAGGATGCAACTGCGTAGCACTGCTACCTACTAGAACCCATTTGGTCCTCATCTCTCACCCCTGTATGTATCCCCTGTAGAAATTTCTGAATCTTAATTCTTATGTAGAAATTATTTATGTTAACCTAGTTAAGCTTCTCCTACTTATACAAGTTATCAACTCAATAAATTCAAGTTATCATCAAAGAAAAACACATAACAGATCTCTACCAATTCAGATCTAGAATAAGCACATGCACACATAGACAAAGTGACACAATTATTTCTGGAAAAATTGTTCCCGGAAAAACCCAAAGTGGGGAAACCAGTCTCTGGTTGCTGGAGGGCTCTATTATTAAGAATATTTCGGAATACACAACTCTGGGTTGCAGATTTGGAAAACCCTACAGAGAAAAATCTAGATCTATAGCACCTCGCTGATATAAGACCAACAATACTAACTGATCCACACCCTCAAATGGGATTTACAAAACTCAGCCAGATCTAGGCCTAGAAACCCCAGATCTGCCCCTGAAAGACACTACGTCAGCCTTTGAAGGTCTCCAAATGCTCAGTGCTGCCACAAGAAGGGACTGTGTTACACGAGACTAGGTGACACAGCCACTACGCTGCCCTAAGGGTCTCTGCATAACCCCTGAAGGGCTTCCTGAAAATTCATGTTGTCTTTGTTGCTGCTACTACCCTCTGGTGCTACTATCGTTTTCTGTTGTTGTCGTCTGTTGTTTTTGTTGCTGCCTTCCTCTACGTTGTCTTTCCTGATCTCTTCTCTATCTCTTTTGTATTCTAGACCCCAGGATCAGATCATCCCCTTGGTCTAAATGCCCCTCTCTGCAACTGAAACACTTGAGAATTCTTAGCAAACCTCGCCCTAGAATCTCATCTTAGCTTCAGTGCTCTGCCTCTATGTCTTTTACAAATGACCCCAAGCCTTTCCTTTATACTTTTCTCGTTGACAAATCAACGACCAAGATTAAATCTTTAATCAAAGGCTAAGATTAAAAGAAAGCTTGATATCTATGACTTAAGACAATTTCATCACATGTTTAATTAAATTTACTTTAATTATTTTATTTTCCTAAGTTTTAACTTAGGAAATACATAAAATAATTAATTAATTTAATATCTCCTAAACCAAATGAAATTTCCCAAACCCATTTCTGGGTCTTGTAGATCAGGTGAACTTTAGTCCTTCCTCAAAATTTGGGACCTAGAGCACAACTGATGCTACCACAAATACAAAAAATCTGAACATCCCCTTGGTGGACCCCAAGTATCAGGAGTTTGTCCCATGCATGCGTACTTGCCCTGCTCCTGCCAGACCATGTCGTGATATATGTTGTCCCAACTCCTGTTGACACACCTGGATACTGCTCAGAGTCTGGGTACCCTCCTGTAGCCGAAGTCTACCATCCACCGTCCCTCAAATGTGAGCCTAGGTTTGGAATATATGCTACCTGGACCCATCAACTCGTGCACCTACCAAGTGTCTCAACTGGAGAGTCTCCTCCCGTCTCATGACACGCGGTATCTCATCCAACTGTCTAGGGTGAGCCTCCCATGCCCTACTACCTGAATGGAGAGTGTCATGAGGCACCAACCAAAAACTCTGCGACCATAAGAAACACTGGAGGATGATGGGTAGGTATGTCCCAAAAGGTGTGACCAAGAGTCTACCTGAATGCTCAAGAGTAATTCTCCAAATGACACTCTCTCTGCCTTGGATCTGCTGATAACACCCTCGTAGCCCTATCTCTGCTAAACGTGGCATCTCCAGATGCTCAACAAGATCCTCATCGATCCTAGGTGAGTTGCATCCCATGGTACACCTACTGCTCCGGTCCATATGTCTCTTTGGAGGAAATGCTCCAAGAGCCCACTTCTCCGCATTATGTGTCATTTCATACCACCAAGTATCACCAAACTCCTCGACCTGCCATTATATGCTGGAACCTTCCCCTGTACACTAATGGATACCCCTGGTAACAATTATACCATCTTGTACCATCATGTATTCATCCTGCGTCACCGCACCTGTCACTCCTCGCATGTACTCAATGCAATGGGAAGCACTCCTACTCCACAACGTAGTCTGACATACTACAACACACCCCCATGCATCTCCATGCCCATCTACAAACCACTGCCCAATGATGGATGCTCCTACACGTCCCAGGGTGTGATGGCCTAAGTTTGTATCCATATGCGTCGACCCATACTCGACAATACCATCACCTCCACTGTCACATCACCATACTCTCCAATGAATGGATCTCCCTTCCAAATCTTCCCTGAGGGACCCAGGAAGTGAATCTCCCTAGGTACCAGTAGCGATGCCAATCCTTCTTTGCTCCTCTATCTCCTCTGTGCCCCACACAAATGAAAAGAATCCCTAGCTCCATACAAGGCACTATCTGGTGGCCTACCAATGCCCCCTCCTCTATCAAACTCTTGCCAGAGTATGTTGATCATCCCATGATCCTGTGTACAATCCTCGCACCAAGACAACTCAAGAAATATGTACCTAAACTAGTTGGACACTAGTGTTGGTTGAAACTCCCCTAGCGAATGTGCATGCTCAACTGTTAGGTCAGTTGTACCCTCTAGGTCGTAGTCAACCGACATACATTGGAAGTTATAGGTACTCCCATCCGGATTCCAATGCTAGTCTGGGCTTTCAGTAACCCCAGTGCCTGGAAGCTCCTGCTGAGCTACACCTCGGTGCATCACCATCTCCATCACCCACTCTCCCGGGGACCAACTCAGAATTTCTCGCCATCGAATGTGTGAATTCCTGCACCTATATCAACCCTAAAATTCAAATGCTGCACCCTATGCAACTCAGGTCATCTCATCCTGCTATCCAAGTCAACGCATGATATCTAACTAAGTAGCTTTGTCTCTCTCTCTCTAATGGCCAAAGGTGACCCAACCGTGTTGCTAGCCCCATCTATGTATGCATGAAGGGGGTTTCTCTGATGCCCTAATGTTCCCTCTAGTTGTACCATAAGTTGTTCCAGATGAATCATCACAAATGACTCATCATCCTGAATATCTCCCATAGAGTCCCCTGATACCACATGCACACTAGAATACAAAACTGGCCTACTGTCATCAACTCTGCATGACTGCTAATGCTCCCCAGAAGCATCCTCATATGACCCCATGGACTCATCCAAAGAACAATCCTCATCCTCACATACAGAAGGAATGTCCTCCTGCTCTACCTTTGTATCTCTTAGTGCTTCATCAAAGGTGGATACATCTCCTGAAACCTCACCTATCTGTTGCATGCGATTGTCACCCAAAAACTCGGACACGACTCCGGTGATCACCTCAATGGATGGCTCCACTGGGGTAGGCTCTACTCTCTCCACTAAGATGTCAACCGACATGGTCAAGGAAGTCTCCAACAAGGTTGAGTCCTGCGTCACACTAGGTGTATCTACGAGCTCCCCACAATCCTATGTTCCCTCATCCTCCTGTGTGCCCTCATTTTGATGGCTTCCCCCTCTGTTATTCGGTCAAGCTGGAAAGAGGTATCCAATTTTTCCACCTGATCCCAAGCCGTGCAATTATTGGATCCATCATATGTGGGAAAATGTTTCCTCCCAATGGTACGCCAAAACTCTAAACTCTGCATGCTAGAACCCCCATTGTTCCTTCCTTATTCATCCTGCCTGAGATAGCAGTAATCTCTGAAGGACAAAGCCACTCTGAATTTTTCCCCCATGGACTTCCATTCTTGGAAATAATCTCCCATGGTTATATAATCATGTCGCCTACCTTGCTCACTCGGTACTAGAGGTAAAAATGTAGACATTGTGATCATGGTTAGCCTATTGAAGGCTGGCAGGTGAGTGGATGGTAAAGGGTGGTCACACTATTGTGAGACCCCTAGAGTCTCCCCAATTAGGAACTCATGATGGATGCTCTTATCCCTATTATGTTGCTCGAGTCCTTCCAACATTCCCTTTTGTTCTTTAGCTAAATCATTTAGGGCCTTTAAGATGCTACCAAATGTTGATTCCCCTTTGCTCCTTGACTCCCCCATATTTTCCACCTCTACTGCCTATTGTCCTTGTTCATAGGAAAAGATCCCCACGGCTGAGTCAAGAACGAAGCTCTGATACCACTGTAATATCCAAAAATGGGGATTAACAGTAAATAGAGTGAAAATAAACAACTACAGCAAAATGGAAAAAAACATTAAAAATACATGAACTGAAGCCAAAACCAACGCTGAGCCATTTTATTAAAATTCTTGGAAAGAGTACAATACATTGCTTAGAAGGATAGCACCTAGGCCTGCCCAAGGTAGGCTAAAGAACAACTTTAATCCTAGCAAATCATCTGCTGAAGTATGCTCTGCATGGCTCCTACTACGCTGCCTAGTCCTGTAATTTGTTGTTGCTGCCTCGTTTCAAACTGTTGGTTGGCCTAGCTCCTGTACTCAGAAAATTCTAGGAATTGGTCATCGGAATCCTTTCAATAAACCCACAAAAACTTGCAAAGGAATTGGCAAAATGTTAACCCCGAAATTTCGACCCAATTTCCCCTTGCTCCTCTAACTATTGCCTTAGTTTAGATCTCTATTTGGCACCTCAAATTTGCCTAGAAAATTTTTCCAAATTAATCTTGGCTTCTCCTCTAATAACCCAGAAAAACCCAGAAAGGGTTCGCCCAAAGCTTAACCTCGGGAATTGACCCTATTGGGCTTGGCTCAATAAACTATTGGGTAAATTGAACCACTAGAAGGGACTGTTGGAAAATGCCTTCAGAATGCTACAATAATCCCTGGTAGGAGCTGGCTAGCCTCCCCTCCAAATCTCCTAGTGTGAATTCCCTTCTCTCCAACCTCCCAACACAAAGTCCACACTACACTGCGTCCTTCACTATGCAGTCTACTCCTCTGCGCAGTACAAAAATGGCTACGCTTCCTCATGACATTCCTAATGGAAAATCCCCTCACAAAAGGTGGAACTCCTCTCCTGAGTAGGCACTTGAAATACCTTGAGGCAAAGGTTGAGATCTTCGCTTGAAGATTTTGTGTGATAAACAACACTACAGACTTCACTCTCCAGCTCAAGTGTGCTTTGTCAAAATGACAAGAAGAAAATAGCTGAATAAATGAATGTCAAATGAGCCTTCCCTTCTTCCTTTATCCATGGATGCCCAACGTATGCCTTGGGTTCCACATTGACCTGCATTGCCTCTCCTTGGCCAATCATGTGTTGCCTTCCTCTAGCCAATCTCACGTTATCCTTTTCATGCCTCTTCTACGCTGCCACATAAGGAAAAATCGACCCCACCACTAGAGCCATAATCTTCCCTTAGGGACTTTAGGAAAATACTTTATTTTGCCTAATTATTAATTGTGGGTCCCCTACCCACTTTATTTCCACCCAACATTAAGATTTGCCAAAATTAATCAAATTAATATCTCAATTAGCTTACTACTAATTTGGGGATATTACATATCCTCATCGAAATTTTCAACACATAATCGTTGCATATCCAATGCATGTTTTTCGAAAGTGTGTCAAACATCTAACAAATAGTTTCATCGATTTTCCAACAGAGAATGTTGAATAATCCAATAGAAGTTCATCGAATATATGATGAAACATTGCATCAAATATTCAACATCTAATGAGGCTATCCGATAGAAGAATGCTCGTTTGATATCCAACAAATATTTACGTTGAATATCTGATGGATCTAGGTTTGTGGATATCTGACGAACTTATAGTTATAAAAAAATTTAAAAAAATTAACGGTTTAATAGATTTCAAGCTTTGAAGTGTAGAATCTGCTTACCATGGCCTTGAAATTAACAAGATGAAGTTTGCATATATCCAAAAAAATTCAAAGCCATTCTAAATAGGCTAGAATCTAGGCCACAAGAGCCTAAAGCTAAGAGGATTTGTGGGATTATCAAATCATCTAAGAAATTTTATCCCACACTTCTTATAATGCAATGTCATTTGATGCATTAATAAAGGGAGGCACAACATTTTAGTGGACCATTGCTCTAGGGCATTTGAATCCTTGAAGTAGAGAATTTGTAATGCATGAGTTCCAATCCTACCCTCTGGTTACCTTTTGAGATCAAAAAGAAATTGTTGAAATATTTTGCAACAAGGGAGACCAATGGCCTACTACTTAGAAACTTTAGATGATGCAATGACAAAATAGCCAATTGATGACAAAGGCATGTATCTTACTATCCAAACAGTGAAGTATCAATAACTTAAATCTGGACAAGAGACAGTTATCCTTTTATATCATAAGCCTTTGTAGTTCCTTCAAATCCACTCCAAGGTGAAACAAGGACATCATTTGAACCATATTGCCTTCTTGCAAAAATTTACATTGGTCATCAAATACAAGAAAGGTACACACAACCACAATTGAAACTTGATTTTCCTCAAGATTCCCTTTCTCTTCAATGGAAGTTTAATGAAACTAAATCCTTTTGTTAATAAGTAATAAAATTGAATGAAAGTACAACTAATTTTTTAAGGGAGAGATGAGGCTTTGGAGGAGTATCTCTAATCATTGCTAAGGTTTAGCCCTGCCAAGAGGGCTCCTTTGTCCTTCACAGAAGCAGTAGAATTCTAACAAATTCATGCTCAGGCTAGTTTTGTTTTCCTGAAAATGCCCCCCACTTTGGAAATGGATATGCTAATGGAATCATTCACATCCCCATCCACTTCCATTTCCAATAGCTCCAGGCAGTAGTCCAAGGCTAAAAAATTTTTGAAGATAGAAATAATTCCAAATTTGGAAATCCTACTCAGAGAGCCAAGAAGAAAAATCCATTCAACTCGTTGAACAAACCTTGATTGAAAAGTTTGTGGAGGCTTGGTTGAATCAAAAGGTATTGGAGAACTATATATAGAATCAATGTAGCTCCCACATATAAGGCAGACATCAGTATTCCATTTGTAGCAAGGGCTTCATCGCTCTCTATTTTCAGTATAAGGTAGATGAAAATTGTATCTTTATATCTCGGCCCCGGTTTCTAGGTTTTTGGGGATTTTGATTGAATAGATGAACCCTTGAAATTGATCCAGATGAGGAGGTGCCCAGGGTTTTCCTAGCATTCTTCTGTGTTCTCCATATCCCATGGAATCTCTAAGATGAAAAAAGCTTTGAAGTCATCAATAACAATAAATAACTAGGAAAATTCATAGATAAGGCTGACGAAAAACCTAGAATGTTTCCTTGTGCACCTATATGTGTGCATGTAGATCCTAACATTGGCCTCAAGATGCAAAGAGATCAAGCTCCACGAATGGACTTGTGTAGGCAACAGATTATGATTTGACTTCTTTCGAATGTAATGTCGACAATGAATATGGTCATTCACCAAAAGTTAACTAAAGACAAGTCCTTCCCCTGCAAAGGATCTCAAAAGAGAGAGACAATAGTTTCCAAGAAGTCTCTAAGTCAAGGGAAATGAAGGAGATCCCCTCCCCTGTATGCAGTAGTGAAGCTGGAGAATCCCTCTGAGACAAGGAGAAACACTTTCAAAATTCATCAGATGATCAAAGATTAGGCAAACTAGTACCAGATGAACTGATACTCACATACCAAAGGAGTAAAAAAGAGAAGTCTAGGAGTTGAAGATAAAGGCATGGAAGTTGAATCAACTTCCATGGAAAATAGTGGGTCAAAGGAAAACACTATTTTGAAATCTGGCTTTGTCCATCAATTGGCAAAGTAGAGGAGGAATATGCAACAAAAATCCCGCCCTATCCCATCCAAAATCTGGAATTTTGAACTAGGGAAATCCAAATACATCAGGAAGAAAATTCAACAACGAGGATATCCAAAGAAAAGTGGAACCCCTTTGGTCTTGGACCAAATATCTTTACATGTTTTTCTTTGGAGGAATTCGCAAGGAACATTTGAAAAATGATTTATTGCATATGTACATGCTCCTCCACTCACAAGAAGCAAGAGCTCCAGGGAAGCTCACAGGAATTATCGTTGATGTCTTTTGCATAATTTTGTCTAATCAATTTGTAAAATAGTAATCTTGTGGGTATAAAAGAGAGTCTTTGGAAATATGTCAGAACTTATAATTCCTTTTTGCATTTTGTCCTCCCTTTTTTTAAGGGATAATTAGTGCTTTGAATGTCAAAATTTGTTGATCCCTCTTTCTCTTTGCAATATGGGTAAAGTTGCAGCCTTTTTACTTTAATATAAAATATAATTGTGACATGAAAAAATGTGTAGTATTGTTGCAAACCTCAATTTAGGACTAATACTAGAACATTGATAGAGCTCATAGATGTATGTAGAACCTGAATCCTTCAAAGACCTTGGTCCTGAAGTCATACTGTTATATAAAACTAACAACACTTATGTTCCCCAAGGAGATCTGAGAATTAGGTTGATGCAAGAACTCATAACTCCAAAGTTGTTGGACACATTGAGCTAACCATGACGTTGACAAATTCACATGACACAAAGGTATGCGTACTACCCACAGATGCAAACTGCCATGGATAATTATAAACAAGATCATATGTTATACAACATATCCAAGCCCACAATCAAAAGTTGGGATTATGCACCTTGTTCCCAACCTAGGCCTTGGGAAAGGAACTAAATAGAGTTCCTAGGTGTATTCCTAAGACTAGCCTTAGGAATCATTGTAAATGAGAAAGATGTCGACGTTTATCATCAAAAATCTATTAGTAGGACAGCAGGGTTCAAAGTTTATATTCACTAACATATCGTTATGCTTCAACTTACCTATTTTTGTTATCTGTGACAAACAACGAAATTCATAATTAATTTTTGGTCCATACTTTAGACCCTGATATCTTACCAAATTGAAGAGAAGGATAATTTTTCTTACAAAAATTGATAGGAAGAATGAGGCATTAAATCAAGGGTTTGCATACTTATTTCCAAGATAAAACAGTAAAGAAACGAAGGCAAGGGAGTGAAGTACACCATTTATACAACATTTTTATAACATGAGAAATTCATGACCCAACATAAATGTCTCCATTTATGAAGTTCTAGGGAGCTTCTCTTTAGCAAACCTCCCTTGAATTAGATTTTCAATCAAGAGAGGGAAAAAAATAATAAAAAGACGAATTGATAAAAACATTGAAGTTTGTAGAGAAGAGAACATAGGAATGGAGGTTTCCATTTTGCCAAATTGGGTAAGCAGGAACATGATTTCTCATCGGGGCCTCCTCTAGAGGTTTATGTGGCAGGATGTTGTGGTAGTTCACTAGTTATTCTGACAAAGACCCTGCAACTCGTATCGTCACAGAAATCGGAGAGGTGGGGTGCTTTAGATGTTATTCACAAGGATGAAGATGAGACAGAGAAAACACAGCTTAAGACCATTTTTATGAGTGGCCACCATTCAAATTTACATCAGATATGTTTTTGTGTTGGGGTTTTTTCACACTGCAGAATATGAACTTCCTTATGCTTATAAAGACATCTATATGCCACGGTAATTCTCAAAATCTTCCAGCAAACTACTTATGTCTGTCAATGACAGTTTCAAGATAATACATGTCAAGTTCGAGCTAATAAATCTTTACATGTTTCCGTATCTATGCGGTGTCAACATAGTCCCGATTTTGTGTTACAATATTAGTAGGCTCGTCTAATTTGAAACAAAGCATGCATTGTTGCACTCACAATTGAACAGTATAAGAGGCATAATTCAACTGTCAATTTTCACCATAGAACATCTTTTATTGGTTTGCAACTCAAATCTATGGTCCAATAAGAATCCTACAACATCCACCCAGTTAGTTTTCTTTTAGAAGTGGGGTTATACCTGTCAAGGGATACTAACCCCATGTGCACCTTGTTCCTGCACTGTAACTTGAATTTCACCATTTGGAGATTGATGGTTCTTGGAAGGTTGGTACTAAACAAGGCCTATGCCATAACCACAAGAAATTTTCTCTGAGATTCCAATGCCAAAACCACAAGAAAAATTTTCCGAGATGCCAGTGCCAAAACCATAGGAAAGTTTCTTTGAGATGCCGGTCTCAGAAAAATTGGTCTGTGATACTGGCTGAACTATACCTTAGAGAGGTTTGTTCTCTTGTAGTATTAATTGACCTTATTGTGTCGCATCATTTATAAGGGGGTTGTATTTCCTTGTAGTGCCTAAACTATGTTGATGGAAGCCACTGGTTCCCACTGCACCCTAGCTCTGAAGTCTCAGTCTTTCCAAGTATTCCAGTATCTCTCTCTTATAACACTCTTTAGCCACTAAACCTCACTCTTGATACGGCTGCAACATATTATTTCATGTCACTTTCTTCCAACTTGAATTCAAAACAAAGAAAGCATGTAACCAAATTATTGGTAATCACAGTTATAAAAGACTATTTATTTTAACTTTAAATTACTCCATAATCAAATGTTCAAAATGTTCCTGTGAAAGTACTACTTTCCATTAACCAGAAGTCAAAATACCTTTCATTTACTTAGAGACAGTAGCATGCTAATATCTTTCTAATACTGATCAAGTAAACTATTGTAAATCCAAACAAACAAAAAACAAAAGAGGCTTTGGACCTATAAATGGCCTTTGTATAGATGCAAGCCTCCAAAACCAGCTTAGAACACTAACAACTAGGAGAGACAGTAACAACAACTTAACTTATGTGATTGCATTTGACTAGATAATCAAATTGTTGATGGACAATATAGCCAAGATGTGGAAAAGCGACTAACCTAATGTCTCCACAATTATACTTACTGATTTATCATCCTCTTAAAGCCGATACCACAAATCATTGATCATCTTCTTGATCGCTCTATTCTTATTTGGTTGAATTGACTTAAGCCTGGCTCGTTGCCAAGTAAAGAAAAATTATAACCATTTCGGTTTTTGTCTTGGGGCATTTGGATCCTTCCTTGACATTTATTTTCTCTTTCACTTATGGCCTTGACTGTGATCCAGCATAGCGGTTATAGACATTGTCTCTCGACGATTCAAAAATGTGGACACACTTGCACCCTATGGTCTAGAGCCAAAAGGAGGTACATGGTAGAGGACACCCCTCATTTTTATTGTTCCCACCATTACAGTGACAAAATAGGCATAGTCAAGTTTACCATCAATATAACCAGTTACAATGCTCCCTATTGATGATGCAAGGTCAACTACAGTAGTTATACATCACTACAGTTAAATGAAATGAAAAAATAATCACGAGGATAATATTTAACAAGATAAATTCAATTCATTTGGTCCATACCTCTGAGAGCTTGTGCAGAATCAATTTTCCTTGTTCTGGGATATGCTTCAAGATCCTCTGAAACTGGATGTGTGTAATCAACATGTATTATTTGACTCATGCCTAACATTGAGCTCAGTGATGGAACTGCTGGTGAACCAGACATGAAATACAACACCGCTTGAGAAAAAGGCTGGTGTGAGTCTTACTAGCGCACAAAAGGGAAGAAAGTTTGTTGATTGTAAACATCCTATTGACTGTTAACAATATACCTGGAGGAAGAACCAAGGGTCCTTAGACTTGGAAGAAGTGCACTTGCTCATAATGGTGGAAAAAATTACTGTAATATTTGCGTAGAAAAAATGAAGCACTTGTTGTAGTTCAAAGAAATTTGAGCACTACTACCATTCCTTTCAATTACGACCTGTCAGATGAGATGGAGCATAACTAGTTAATGCATATACACTAAAATAAAATCAACTATGCCATGTACAAAGGAATATTGTGTACATGAAAACACAACTCAAGCCTTAGACTAAAACTGCATGGTAATTTTGTCCCTACACATATTTTCAACCACATAATGTACAATGAAAATCCATGAGTTCTGAATGAAAATTTATGATATTTAAAGAAAATTCCAAATGAAATTATACTTCGATTCAAATGGAGCTTGTCAGGTCAGTAAAAGTGGGATGTTGTACTTGTTATTACCCAAAAAGGATTCAGTTCCCCATTTTTTCCCTTTGTGGGATGGTGGGCCTGTGCGCATGGAAAATATTAAGCTCCATGTAGTAAGCCAATGATTGGCTCACTAATTTTACATCTTGTCCGTTGGATGAGAATAAAGTAATATTCAATCACTGGCTTACTACATGGTGCTTAATATTTTCCTCTCTGCAAGGGGGCTCACAATGGGATGTCACACATCACAACTATGACATGGAATCCCACCTCTTGATAACTGACAGATGCTTGTGAGTGTCAAGAAGCATCTTGTAATAATTCCTCAAGACATACTTCAAAAAATGCTATGCATCACACTGCAACCTATTACTTGAACCAATATCATATCACTATTTCTCCTGTATCATAGAAATCACTCTCTTTTGCACAAGCCCAATAATCAAATTGATTACGTACAATATCCAACTGTCCTAAAAGAGGAAAAACATGCATTCAGGCTGCTAAAATACAACTGGCAGTTAAAAAGAGTCCTGATGAAATCCTGTGAAAGAACTTTAGTTAAAAAAAATTGAAATTGTATGAAGTCCCTTTAAGAGTCTACAATGATTTCTGGCATCACACTACAACCTATTACTTGAACCAATATCATATCACTATTGCTCCTATATCATAGAAATCACTCTCTTTTGCAGAAGCCCAATAATAAAATTCATTATGTACAATCTCCAACTGTCCTGCAAGAGGAAAAACATGCATTCAGGCTGCTAAAATACAATTGGCAGTTAAAAAGAGTCCTGATGAATCCTTTGAAAGAACTTTAGTTTAAAAAATTTTAAATTGTATGAAGTCCCTTTAAGAGTCTGCAATGATGTCTAGCATCTCTCTATCAAGTATTAAAGAAAAGTTTATGTGATATGCTTCAAGAACCATTAATTCAAGTTCACTAGCCGTAATAGTCCTTAAGCTTTGAAAAAAACTTGCCAGTTGTAATTTTTCTAGCATGTAGTCCTAGTCTACAGAAAATTGGGACCATGGATCTAAGCACTGAGTTATTTTCCCTTCTACTGGCCGAGTTTGCTAACATAGTAAGTTGTACTCTTCTGGTATGTTGCTGGTGTGAACAAAATGCAAACAAAAAATCTTTCTGGAAGATTATGAGAGTTGTAGTTGGGGGGAGGGTAAGGGCATTATGAATGATCTAGCCCCAAGGCCACAAATTGGCATTTCCTGTGGTCATTTAAGTTGAGCAGCATATCACAGTACCTATCCTTGAAATCTTAATGTATATAGACTGCTGGAAGTGATGTTTGGTGATGTACCTCTGCTATAGAGGGTCTCGAACCTCCTCATCTCATTGGATGTTTGGCTGTGAATGTATTGAAGGCACTCCATATTTATTTTTGTGTCCTGGTGTTGAATATGTTGCATATATTATCAGAGTGGTGTTTTCTCTATAATGTTGGAGCTTCTTTGATGTTATATAACTTATCTACAAGCATTGTTCTTCCTACCATTTGCTGGTACATTCTACTTCAGATCTTTGTTATTATTACAGCTGATATATTTGAGGTATGGGAAATCCATTTTTGTAGCTAAAGTTTGAGTTTCAAGAAGGACACATTCATTTATCTATGCACACATACCTAAAACCAAGCGTATCTGGGTATATCTGAGCATTTTTTTAAGGGTGAAACATATATATTGTAGATGTGTTGAAAGGGCTTCGAGCCTCTCTTTATTACTGGACACAAATCTATTAGTGATTGTCTTATTTCCTAGCTGTAACCTCTGTGTTTTGAGGTAAGAATATATTATGGAGCCCTACTGAAGTTTTAATATGCTGCTGGTAGTATTCTAGGTTGGTATCTTCAACTACAACACATATAATTTCTTATCTAACTGGTACTTCAAATCCCAACCTTCTTTACTTGCTGAAATTTGTATATGTCAAGATGGGTTTTTTGTTAAATGTAACCTGAAGTGAATCTCAGTTGCTTTTCAAGTACTCCTCCTTATATATTTGGCACTGTTCATGTTATTTGAGTTTGAAATTGTTGGATAGACAACTACAACATATTGCGTGCAAATTTTCTGTGAAAAATCCTCAGTGAACTAAACCATTCAAACTCAGAAAACACAATGATTAACTGAGGTTTTCCGAAGAAGGAGTCTTACAAAAGCATATTTTTTCAATGTTTAAGGACATAATGTGCACCAAGAGATTCAACTTGAAGCACATGTGACCAACTTTGACCCTTTTTCTTCCTCACTCTAGAAGGAGACTTCTTGGCACTTTAGCTTGAGATATTTCTTGTTTTGTACCCAAAATCCTCTTTCACTATGACTGTAATATTTCGGCCTACTTCCTACAATCTTGCACGTGTGGAGATAATTTAACCCAAAAACAGTCCCAAAACAAAGTTAAAGACCTCATTGCTCCTTCTCTTCTCCTCGTTGGTTATAGGGCTTCTTCTTTGACCCCTTCACACTTCTTACGGTAGTTCTGCACTTATCCGAAAATATGTCTTCTGAACTGAGGCCGAGCTACCTATTCATAGTGGTTGGAGCCTATAGTAAGCTAACTTGAAGAGGGTGAACTGACATGTCCCTTTGTGTAGATTATTTTCTCCATCTTGTAGACGACTTGAAGGATAGGTCTTGTGCTTGTATTGGAGTGCTTTCATACTTATTTAATGACTCACACAAATGTGTAACATGCTCAAGAAGGGTCCTCCATACATAACATAGATGAAAATTGACTTTTATGACTAGATGACAAATCCTAAAGGCCAACAATGGGAGCCATCACTAAAAATAAAATTCCTTGCTCATGAAACCCAGAGACAAGCATTACAATAATGATTTTTTTTGTTCTTCTTTACATCAATTACATAAAATCACAATTACACTTGTCATTATGAAGACTGAACCTAGTTACACTTTTCAACAAAAGTAAACATTTTTTTTCCAAACTTCTATTAAAAAGACATTTAGTTTTTTTGGCTGTGAAAGAATATATTTATATTTCATTCAAACCTTTTGAATTATGGTCTAATGATTTTAGTATTGATTTTTGCAACATGTGATAGCACTGGCTGTTGAGTTTTGGAATCGTCTAACAGATTTCCATTACTATTGTTTCATTATTTCTAATTCTCTAAGCACTTTTGATGACATCTTTAATTGCAGGCAATTCCTATCTTGGTCCTCAGACAAAAACTAAGTATTCAATGTTCCTTGTTGTCTCTAAAATAATAGAGTCAACCATAGCACTCGGAAGCATGTCACCTTCCCTGGCACCAACTCCGGTGCTTTCAACAGTTTTAGAACCTCCATTGCCGCCTGTTACTGAAACTTTTGTTCCACCAACAACTTCTTCATCAAACAATGTGCCAGCAGCAACTCCTCACAGTCAACCCAGTAATGCCAATCAATCTAGGCAGTTTTTTCTATCTCTCTTCTAATAGGACTCTTTATATTATTCTTGCAACATAATTGAAAAGCAATATCATACACCATCCTTTTGTA